>OZ026837.1:33166506-33248064 GCA_964023205.1 Lutraria lutraria | reverse complement strand
AGACTCTTTTAATATCGCCACGTGTTTCACTGGAACGACCTCTCCAAAACACAACAATTCTACAATTCATAGATCGTAATTCCTAGTCAATTTCATGTTCGGTTAAATTGATTTGCGACTGTATAACACGTGCAACTTCGTCATGCAAAACGTTGTACATGGATTTTGATCGCACGTAGGCCATTGTTCGATCAAGATAAACCATAGCTATTCACATTAAAAGAAGCTTTTGAGTACATTCCTATAAAGATAACAAAAACCTGTCGAGTTTTAAGTTTAGAAATTGTTTTCATTTTCAATTTCAAGTATTCGTTAAGGAACACTGGTTTAAGAGTATTTGAGCATACTTTTTTAACAAAATTCCCTTAAAGCATTCTTCGCGCTGTGAAATGTAAAATGAACTAAAATTCTACATATTTTGACAAGCATGATCGAATATCTTTATACGGAGACTAGTCACTTTAATAAATGAGGTAATTCTTTATTATGCTGGATAAAATTGACGTACATTAGTAGTATACATGTACTTATGAAAATATACAATTTTAAGTTACTGTTCACTTTGAAACGTGACAAAGTACATGTAAATTATGTTGCACCATGGACTATGCCGTCGATCTGGGTGCGTACTCTATTCCTTATATTCCTATATGTAAATCTGACAATTCCATCCATATTTGGAGATGCTACCATCTCCTTGTGGAAGGGTAAGTTGGTACTGGTTAGACTAAAGTCTAATGAACTGACTGCCGTATATAACTAAAATATCGTCGAAATATCACCCGGGCGTTATACCCACTGAAACAATACTGTTTATATTGAGACATTAAACACAGACTTTTATTCAAATGACATAAGAACTTATATTATTATTAAAGGTTATTAACGAGGCTTCGCTTGTAGTCGTTTTACAAGACCGTCTACACCTGGCAGATTGCTGTATATACAGCAACACTTAGGTCGTTCTTAAAATCCTAGATCATAAAAGTTACACTTAGTCTATTTAGAATAGACGAGACTTCAATTTGGTTTAAGCGTTCACATTTCCACAAAAGACAAACTTGACCAATATAACTTAAATTTCTTGAAATTGTCGGTAAATGTACAATTATGAAAATTATACATTTCTACTTTCGACATATACAATTTCATGCATAATTTAATCCAGAACTTGAAACGCATGATGTGAAATTACAACAAAAAATATAGAACGCGAAATAAATTACACGCATTCAATTACTAGCTTAAGATCGACAGCCCTGTACACTCGGCTATGATTTCGAACATTCTCCAATTTAAATCTAATTAGTTGGATACATTCTCATATCATATTTAAACAGTTTTACCCAGACACATGTGTTAACTGCAAAAACAACACCAAAAGTATGTGTATACCTTCTATAAGTTGAATTTTGTTTGTTTGTTTGTTTAAATCGAGTTAATTCAGAGTCATATGAGGCGGACAGTTCACCTTACCATTCCAGGGAAGAACCAGGACTAGCTAAACTCCCATCCTCCGTAAGTAATTGCTTACTTTCTCACATAAAGAGACATGGTCGGAAGCGGGGCTCAAACCCATGACCTCTTTCAGTGAGAGGTTACATTGACTTGACGTCAGCTGTATACATACCTTAGCCACTCTGAAATGGAGTCGGGTCCGAGATTTTAAGTCATGACCATTAGATCGAAATAAAGTTGCCGACCATAAATCTCGTTCGTCCGTCCGTTCGTCCCTCCGTTCGTTCGAGAGATATTGCGAACTCAGCTACATCAACTACGTCACAGGTTGTAAACTGTATGCTATTAATATGATGGCGACAGCTGTTTGTATTCATACGATATTGTCATATACCGTATATTCATTTATTATACCCCCACAAACGAAGTTTGAGAGGGGGTATATTGGAGTCACTATGTCGGTCGGTTGGTCGGTCCGTCCGTCAGTCCGTCCGCATACAGTTTGTGGAGCGAACTACTTCCACATTTTTTAAGCTATTGCAATGAAACTTGGTATATGTTATCAACATCAAGTGTAGACGTGCAAGACACAATTTTCATGCCCAGTGATTAACTGATTACAGAGTTATATCCCCCTGAACTTAGCTGTATAGTGTACTATTGCAGTATTAGTGTCAAAGCGGCGGCGGGGTATTAGTCACCTCTGTGACAGTTCTAGTTTTCGTTTGGCTCAATTCTCGTGTTTCTTTTACTAGAATTGCTATTTCGTGGGGACATAAATTCGTGGATTTTTGAATTTTGAAAGAAATGCCTTATCTCTGCATTTAAATTCGTGGGGATTTGATTTCATGGATGAGCCGACCCACGAAATTCCACGAAATTAAATCCCCAACGAAAATTAATGATTCCACACATAATATATAACATATTGTCTTAAAATGATATATCTACAAATTACCTCAATAGGCGTAATAATAATGTCTAAGGAAAATTTTATATTTACATATGAATTGGTCAAACTCTTTTATTCTTAACATTATCTCACGACAGATGACGTCATTTTTAATGTTTCGTTGTCAGACTCAAACGGTTTGATAGAGGAATCAAAGCAGTGAGAAATATTTTATACTCTAACAATCCGGAACATCGCGGATATCTCACTCGGAAAAATAGAAAGAATATATAAGCGCTGGTGTGTTCCGGGTGTTGTAGTGACGAAGTAAACTTCTATTTGTTCAATCGTAACAACCCAGGGAGAAATTCTTTAGACAAACGCCGAGGAGTGCCGATTGTTTTTTGTTACGAGCGTGGTTTGCGATATTTGTCTACCAATTAAGACTAAGGGGATAATCCGTGGTCAAGTGGTAACGTGCTGGACTTCTTAACGAAAGGTCGTGAGTTCGATTCTCGTCTCCGCCTTGAGAATTTATCAGGGACGTTTTTCAGTGACACCATCCCAACTACCGAGCCAAGTAACTGTGTCTAGAAAATCACGGGAAAAGGGGCGTGGCGTGTGTCAGTGTTTTACACAGGGCACGATGAAAAAACACAGGAAAACTATCCGGAAAGAGTAGGGATATAAATATATCCTCTCTCTCTCTCTCTCTCTCTCTCTCCCTCCCTCTCTCTCTTTCTCTCTCCCCCCCTCTCTCTCTCTCTCTCTCTCCTCTCTATCTCCTCTCTCTCTCCTCTCTCTATCTCTCTCTCTTCCTCTCTCTCTCTCTCTCTCTCTCTCTCTCCTCTCTCTCTCTCTCTCTCTCTCTGGGACAGCCCTGGAATGACTATAGTTGTCAAATAGGCTGTTAAACAACAGATAAATAAATAAAAATACACCAAGACAATGGGATTGAAACGAAATATACATTACAGTGCTGATTAAGATTTATACATCATTGAGCAATAAACATTTCACATGTCTGATCTTGAGTTTACCTCTTTGTTTTAAATGAAAAATATTTTGTGACCGACTTATGACCGATTTGGTAACTGCTAGACGACAGATTATCGCAGACAACCGGTTGACATTCAATATTGATGTTTGGTCGAAATATAAACAACGTAAATTTGGAGAATTAACAAACTGTCATAATTTAGATTAAATTGTCATTTTACAACATTTTCTTGTGCGTGAACTTGTATCACGCATTCGGTATGACCATGGTGAAATATAAATCGAGTTTAAGTTATGAGAAGTTGGTTGTTTGATAAAAAACAGAAATCAGTCTTTACTACACTGGGGTGATATTTAAAATTCAGAATTGCTTCTTATCAGCTTGTTGTAAAATTAATTGTACTTCATAAACAATTCTGACTGCACCCGCATGTTCAGGTATGACTCGTTTTTCAACGACTTTATCTAAATGATATTTATGAACTATGAAACATTTTGGTAATTGATACTTAGTTTTATGCTGAAACAAACTTTAATCCGCTTGTATTACTGTATACGCCTTTAATTCTGCGGGTGCAAAATTTGGCGTTTTTAAGATGTTCATGAATTAGCGGGTTCTATGTTTGGCGGTTTCATATCCAACCGCCAAAATAAAACCATGTCCTGTCTTCTTAAGCGCCAAAATTAAAACACTTAAGAAAATAAGTTTCCACCATTATATATTGGCGCGGTCTAGATTTAGCGGCTCCGATGCTGACCGCCAATTTCGCCAAAATAAAACGGGCGCCAATATTAAGACGTATACAGTATTACAAAAATATTTCTTCAAAATAAAGATTGAAAATGTTGTAAAACAGGTAGTTTATAAATTTATCAATTTTTCAAAAATATTTTATTTTGGAGAGAAGTTGTATTATGTATTGTACGCATCATAAAATGTTCAAGTATTTTTTTCACTGGGGGTTTAACGTCGTAACAATAATCAGGGTCACTTGTCGAATTTTCCAGCTTTTAAAAACCACAGGCGTACACCTGTCTAGACCCAACCACCCGACCTTCCATAAGCCAAGCGGATAGCTTCCTCATATGTTCAATTTGGTCCAAAATGCGATTCGAACTCAAAGTGGTGAGGGGCCAGTGATTTCTAGTCAGGGACCATAACCCTTTTGACCATGGAGGCCCTTATTCAAACAAGAATAACCTATTAAGTACAATCGGTGGTTAACTTTGTGTGAACTGTGTAAATATTGTTCCCAGTCATTACATATAACTAAAGATACTTTCGGTTTCAGAAAAGAACCGCAAGCGATTTAAGTTTCAAATTCAAAGTACATTGCAGCCTAAATGATCTATTATGGAATGACGAGAATAGAATAGAATTATTGACGTGTCCGCAAGTTTAACATTCAATACAACATGTTTTCTAGGATGTGAAAGACTAAATACGTGTGTAACAAAAATGCCTTCTTTTGTTAGATCAGAAATATGATATATGAAATATGAAAGCAATCGTTCATGCATATTCAGTGAAGCCTATATGTGTACAACATTGATGCATTTTTAGATAAACAAAATAACTTATTTTACATATCGTAGATATCTGTTTAAATATTTTAGTTCTTTTTGCACTTTGTAACATCGCCAACCGCAAGAGCGCTCTTACAAAATTCCTTACTATTATTTCGGGGACAGATTCTGATTTTTACGTTCACTAAGACTGACATAAATGGCCAATCCTTGACGTTATCAAGCGCTATTTACATCGTTGTGAAATATCTGAGCTATTAACTGCGTAGAAATTTGCAGACGACACTTGGCAACCGAATATGGCGCGAGGAATCTCGAGGGCTTTTCCATAGATTGGATAGTTTGTCAATGATATTGAACGTCTGATAAATAACGAAATCTAAGTGAATGTTAAGATATTTTCAATTCATATTCAAGGACGAACAATGTTCGAGATTTATGAAGAATTTGTTAAAGTTTTAAATTTGATCAGCGTTCTTAACGTCCTGGTAACAATTAAACAATACTGATAAGGTACGCCTAATTTTAGCTTGTCAGTTTTCGAAGAAAAGGTCGGGCTATAAATGTTATTAACTTATTAGTGATCATTGCGTCATCGTCTGCGTCCGTACAAAAAAATAATGTAGCAGCAACATGAAACTTCATACTACGTGGATATATCTCACTGAGGCGGTGAACAGACGAGCCTTGGCACCGCTTGCGGCGGTCTTGTATTGTACATTACAATGATTTACGTTTGTGTGACGTATATTCGTTTCTTTTAGTACATGTATTGTATTTTTGTATAATTATACAATTAATAAAATCTTCTATTAGTATAACAGACATTATAAGCATTTCTAACTATACAAACAGCTGAACATATGCAACTCAACATCACCTGTAATCCGGACTCGTCCGGACCAGGTGAAGAAAAGTCCGGATTAAAAAAGTGTCGGTTTTTTTTATATTTTTTAACAAAATATACAATTAATACGAAATATATAGAATACATGTACAGATAATAATTGTGCGTTTAATGTGTCATTCGGAATAGGGGTTTTGGTTAGGGAGCTTCCACTGTAAAGTCCAGAGAAAGGGCTATACAGCATTGAATAGGGACCTCAATGATTCTTCGATACGGACATGGGAGGGAGAAGTAGGGATCCAGAAATGGCTAACCAGCCGGGAGGGGGGGGGGGGATCGAACATACCCAAGAAATACAGTCCTCGAAGAAATTTGATAAACGTGAAAAAAGACACGTATTATGTTTCCACAATGCAGTCAAGTATCTAAAAGGTTATATGTCTATTTTTAGCAAACAATTATCAGTTAAATATGTACATATCTTTAAGATCATTAACATGAAAAGGTTTTAAAATATGACAATTTGTTCTAGTTGATTGCCGAATTATCCGGCCCAAATAGATTCGTATTATGACAGAACACGAAACATGCATTTATAAATGCATGTCCATAACTTATTACAACAAATGAAATATATTTAGTGAACAAGTAACTTAAGATCTTTTCGTTTTGTTTCAAACTATGGCCTAGTAATTGAAGTTAAGATTATCTAGTACTTTTCAAAAGCTAAAACTTATATTTCTTCATTGCCCCTGAAGTAGGTGGATTTATTTGAAAGCATTTCTTTTTAAGGATAAGAACAATCTCTCTACTGTATTCAAGTGTCCTTAACACGGTTGGCAGAATTAAAAGATAAGACAAAATGTCAACGCTAGACAGTTCACTAACTCGGTTCGTCTTTCATGTACTGCATACCCGTATTTCATATAAACATGTGTATATGAGATAAGCAAATACTTAAGTATATAGAAGCTTATTCACCTGTCAGGACATTTCAAATTGTAAATTTGTAAAAAAGACGTGAGTCTATCTATATTTGTAAGTTAGGTCATTCATGGCGCAGTATTATTTTTTTTAAATATCCCGTAACGGTACTGATATCAGTGAATTTCTTATTTATATAATCGAAAATATAAGTTGCACGTGCAATTCGTGTTTCATCCTTTCGCCAATGCTTGATTTATTTTGAAATACAGAGCATCTTCTACAAAGCAAAGCCTTCTGGTGTAGCAAAATAAGGTCCTTGTTGAGAGGCTGTTTCTGTAGAGAGGTAAACTTGATAGTTAAATGGTACAGCTGGGAAAAACACACTGTTGTTAAAGGGAGGTTGTAACTCAAGTGAGGGTCCCTCTGAAGAGGTTAGATTAATACAGTACAACCTCTGTAGAGCAACACCCTGTGGGAGCTGCAAATGTTGGCCGTTGTTTAGAGGTTGTTGCTATACAGAGGTTAAATTTATAGTAAATATAAGCTTAAGGAAATTTTGAAGGTGTTGTTATAGAGAGGTTGTTGCTCTAAAGAGGGCCGCTCTGGAGAGGTTGTACTGTAGTTAAATTGTACAGTTGGAAAAACCATACTGTTGTTGAAGGGAGAATGTTGCTCAAGAGAGGGTCGCTTTGGAGAGGTTAAAGTATTAGTCTAATCGTACAGTGGAAAAGTCAGGTTGTTGTTGAAGGGAGGTTGTTGCTCAAGAGAGGGTCCAGTTTGAAAGGTTGCACTGTATAATTATGTCACAGGAGTATGGAAGTTTATTAGACTGTGTTTATATTTTATTTCACTAGTCAAAGTGACTATTCATCTTGACCACGTCAGAATTTTAGGCAAAGAAACATGAGGCAGATAAGGAAACAGATGGCATCATTTCTGGTCACAGACACACTATGATATTTCTGGACAGAAAGACACTCAGTCCATTATTGAATTTCTACTCAATTTAGTTCGTGAAACTGGGGCGGTTTTCAACTTTGAGGGAAAGATTCGTGAATCAATTTAGATAACGTCAATGTTTGTCTGGTTCGCAACTTTGACGTAATTAACCGGGAACTTGTTAAACTTGCAACATAGCTAAACTGATTTTTAAGAAAAGAAAATTATACCTACATTCACGCAAACTAAATTTATTGGTATTGTAAACGTAGGGTTAGGAATCTGGATCTTATTGACAAACCATTCTTTGCAGTGCCGTTCAATTTGTTAATACGGTAATATTCATTCACTAAAATGCTACTATGGCATATATCAATAATATTTACACTAAGCGACCAATTACTGAGATAAAATATTCCATTATAAATGAATGATATTAGTCGATATTTGACCCGGTATCTAACTATATACCATACTATCTGATTGATCGGTTCTCCTTAAAATCTAATGTACTACCTAAGTTCATGTTTTTATTTCACAACCAATGAATGACCTAAGAAAATAATGATTGGAACGAAATGTTAATATGAAAATTCCCTTTGTCAATTTATATTATCGTAAAGACGGATGACAATTATTTTGAATAAACGATCAATCGGCCGTTTGAATTTACTTAAATGTCGTTAAAAGCTGTCTAAAAATCACAATTTACTTTCAACCTTGACTGAATAGAATGTTGATTTTATAGTAAACCGCAGTTGATATTATAACTCAATGTATTTCATTCAATAAATCTGCGGTCCGGTTTTTTATGGGTCAAATTTTAATAAGCGCGACAAGTATAGCTTATGTTAAGCTTTTGTAATCCCACAAAATATGGCAATTCAGATGGAAAATATAAGGACTAGACAATTTGGGACATCATTGTATTCATAAGTCGTTAGTGATCACGTTATGTCATCAGTTTTCGCGATTCATAAAATTCGGTTAACACATGGCTTTTATCAAATGATTTAATGGAGCGCGGTTGTGAACTGCTGTTGTTTGAAAATTTTAACGGTTTCACTGATTAAAATTGGTTTCAAGCCCGGTATCAAAATGCATCAAAGAATTAGACACCGCCTCAAAAGCCACAAAACGTGGTCTTGTGGATATATGGTTATGGTCTCTGACTAGGAATCACCAAGCGCGGCCTCATTTCTATAGAATTCTTATCCCTACCAAGACCAAATTTCACATGTTAGAAAGCTAACAGGATGTTAGTGGTTCCTCCCATGTTTTACAATTAGGGTCTACTTCCCCAGGTAAACCTTGGCAAGTCTCCAACTGACCCGGCTGTTGGTACGACAATAAACCCCAGTGCAAAAATTGAATTATCAAAAATTAAATAATTTATCTAGAGTCTAGTCCCTTTTCTCTCTCAGGTCATCCCCAAACAGACACGCTGCCGGCACGCCCAGTCTATCCTCTCAATCATGCATCTTTTTAGTTCCTCAGGACTTTCAGCTTCAGGACGTTGACCATTGTTGAACCAGGGTGAGCTCGATTTCGCTTCGCATGAATTGGGGTCCACAGAACAACTTTGCTGGCAGGTAACCCGGGGTGCCTGTGACAATGCCCAACTAGTCCCATTCTTCTGTAGGCAGTGTTGTCTGTCACTGTAGGAATCTTCTAGTAAACAGTCGCGTTTCCGATGCGCTGGCTTGGGTCGATGATGCACCCTAGTGTAGCAGTCATCAAGGGACCTCTGGAGCTGTGATGTAACTGTCCAGCATTCAGAGCCATAGAGCAGAACAAACTCCACTGTGGCAAAGAAAAAGCTGAGTTTGGTTTTCCAAGACATCGGAGAGCACCGGACTGCTGTCATGCCATCTAACGCCTTCCAAGCAAGAGCCTATAATAATGACTTAAAAATTAATTTGCAACTCATCCGTACGGTCTTGTCTGCATTCATAAATTTCATGAACCCATATTTATTGTGAAATGACAATTTCATAATAATGACACTTGTCATGTGCTATTAATTCAGAACACAGCCACGATTCAGTATCACAATTTCGTACAATTACATTCGTATACATAAATGCCCGAACAAATAAAATTAATTATAAAGGAATTTATGTAGGCAGTCATATCGACATATCTTCTTACCGTGGTGTCCTTACAATTCATACCTACCTCATTATTTTCTGTCACAAATTCAAATACTTCATCATGTAGTTTAATGATTTTTTTGTTATTCATGAATGAAATACCATAAAGCTATGAACGTTGTAATGATCTATATGTGGATCTTTAATGGGCTCGGTTTGTGATAAGATCGTAAAGTAGTCTGTGTTTATATTGTAGACATGAACGTTTGTTTTGCCACACGCTGTTTCCACTCCTGAATGTCATGTGCTCCGTGATTTAACCACCCTTGTACAATACTATATCAATCCTTATCGATGCTCTCTATGTTCGCATATGTTCCTAAATAAATAAAGGTACAGTTAGCTCTTAACAGAAAGGCCCGGCTATTCTATACTAATTTAGAATGCTATATTTTTCCATTACATACATTTTCTTGCAGCAGCAGCATTTATTTCGAGACGATGGTGATACTGCACGAATCGTCAGTTTTTTAATGCACTTCCTGTTTAAACGGAAGTTGCGTAATGTAACAAATTCACAACTTGTGTCCTGATTTCCCTTGTCGTAATCCGGGACATTTAAGGTTAACCGAATAGTCAAATAGTGTTAATGATATTCGTAGCAGCCCCTTAACTTAAACCTACCGATGTCATAAATCGACTTCATTGAAAAAAAATGGATTTGAAGTAATGCTTCATGCTTCAAGCCACGAAAATTTGTTTGTTGATTGTCTTTGTGATTATTTGCCCTTCGATGGATATTATTTATATTTTTATCTATGCACCTTACACTGGACTTATAGCATCTCATGTTTAACGCAAGTCGTTATTTCTTTCAAAGTTCACCTAATTATATAATGCATATTCAAGTTGGAATTCTTCTTAACCAGATCTGTGAGTCGAGTTTTTATCTATTTTCTTTCTAAGCATACTTATAAAACTTTGGAAGTACAATTCATCCCTAAATAATTCGTACTTCAGAATTTGCTGCAGAAACTTTAATTACGGTTGGCGCCAAAGAAATAGGATCGGTATAGATTGACAGGTAACACGGTTATTTCTGTGCTGGCCTTGGTCGTGTTTTTTATTAAACTTTTATCTATTGTTTTGTTATGTGGTTTTTAACTGACCTTAAACTATACATAGTTTCCACATGTACAATATTTACCTCCTTTGGCGGCCATTTTGCTAGGCAATTTTCTTATGCGCTTCATTATTTTTCATTTTGAATAGAAAAAATCTAAAAATTGGTTATTTAACAACTCATTGTATAAAAATTAACTTAATCATGAAGTTGTTAATGCCATAAGCACATCGGGTTTAAGAAAATGTAGTTGTCACATATGAATATGCTATGTTTAGAATTATCAAAACAAAAAAATATAAATATCTTCTATCAATGTCTGTTGAATTTGCCAAACAAGATGGCCACCACGGGAGGTAAATATTGTAGATGTGGGAACTATGTATTGATTGATTGTTTCAGTTCAATGTAATATAATTCGTTTGATTAATAGGTATATGAGATAATGATTCGGTGCACGTCGCCTCGTGATTAATAGAATATCGAATAGAGGCATAGTTAAGCATGCCTTATCTACATATCAACATGCTCGTTTGGTCCAATATCTTTTGATGTCACCCCTTACAGCTATTATGAATCTCTTCCATGCAAATGCCACCCACGATGTTATTCCAAAGACTAGTTTCATTTTGTTTGAAGTTGTCAATTTAATGAAAATTACAATTCTAAAAAAACGTTGGCCTTGACACCCCTTCATATTGTTATAATGCGCTGTAGACCTGGGACATAACCACCGTTATGTATGAATTTAAGATCGCCCAATCTAGAGGAACAACCAACCATTGGTCCAGTAGGTTACATTCTCTTGGAGTTCTTAAATGTTCAGTAGAATTATGTCAATTAAACCAAGTTATCATGAGAATGTAGATTTCCGGAAATTTCTGACCCTATTCAAAATATCTTACTGCTGCGATGACTGATAAGGAATACAAAAGCGATTGCTAAGTGAGGGTTTATTGTACAATCATTGTCAACATATTGTCACATTACGTTATTATTAACACTAGATGACAACGATTAACAGATATTATTTTAGATGACAACGATTTAAATTGTAGTCGTTAGTATATACATTTTTACATGTATTGTAAAATCCCTGAAAATCGGACGATTTTTCAAGTTCCATTTTTCAGAAATTATCGAATGTTCTCTGAAAACCAGAATTCTCAGAAAACCAGACTTTTGACCCAGTCCGGAAAGGATCCAGTTTTCAGGGTTTTAACTGTATTAATAAATGATAAAGATGTTGTTATAAATGTTACAACTCGTTCTATGTAGTAACATAAATTGTTACAATTCGTTCTATGTAGTAACAGAAATTGTTACAACTCGTTCTATGTAGTTACATAAATAGTTATTGCACAGATACTAACCAATACTTGAATAAATTGATTGTTAAATTTAGCAGTTAGACATTTAAAACAACAATAAATTTACAATGTGAACATGTCTGATGAGTGTTACTCATTGTTGATAAATCGTGATAAAATGGACAACAACCAGTAGTTAAACAGTTGTTGTTGAACAATAATCAGTGTAATTTATACTTTTATACCATTCAGGAACGGGGACGCACACATTTTACGATAATTAAACCTCCTGCTTTTACTCAGCAGAATATGTCATAAATTTAGAAATTGAATAAATTACAATAATCGCTTACAGTGCATGTATTATTGTTTTGCTATCGTGTGAAAATTAATCGCTATACTATGGTGGCTGATTTCTGCCATTTCATATCTTAGTGTGTTCGCCCCCAAAAGTCGAAGCACGCCGACACGAACACACGATAAATTGATCATTCACGCACGATAATGTGCAAGGTTTCGTGTCGTCGTGTCTTCGCCTTCCGGTAGACATGCGCAGAACAATAAATCTAGTCCATCGTATAATAGTTTTGCAATTCAATAATATGTGTAATGGTTCTGCGCATGTCTACCGGAAGGCGAAGACACGACGACACGAAACCTTGCACATTATCGTGCGTTCGTGTCTTCGTCCTTCGGGGCGAAGCACGCCGGCACGACGACACGATAATGTGCAATGTTTCGTGTCGTCGTGTCTTCGCCTTTCGAGGCGAAAACACGAACACACGACAAATATAGGGCGCCGATACGACGATTTCATACCCGCCGACACGAAACTCTACAAGAGTAGATTGCGTGTGTTCGCCTATCAAAATTTCGTTATTTCGCCTTCAATAGTTCGTGTCTTCGTGTGTTCGCCCTCTAAGGTCGAAGGCGAAGGCACGACAAATGATCAATTTATCGCGTGTTCGTGTCGGCGTGCTTCGACTTTTGGGGGCGAACACACGAAGATATGAAATGGCAGAAATCAGCCACCATACTATACGAATAAGACAACTGATAATATATTTCTGAATCATGACACATGTGATTTTGAAAACTCATAAATACTGGTTGGCAAAACGATCCTAGGCCGCATAACATTCGACTGACGTTATTCAAAGCTGGTAAAATCCCCTCAAATAAATTTAAAATGATAAAACTTCGATTGTCGGTTAAATTTAACCCGTAACCAGCTTAACTTCTTCAATGGACTTATTTTCTAAAATAGACTACCTATATCTGTCTTATTTGTAGCGTTTGTATATCATTCATGTGTTCATTTTGACTAAGATTATCATGGTGACCAATTCTGACCATTTACGTGTCTTTCTTTTATTTGTAGTTCACTGACTAGAGCCTACAACTTAGCATTATCTTTTATAAGTGTTATGCCATGTGTTGCAATTATTTAATGTTAATTTGCTCTGTTCTGTGGATACATGTATATATGTACATGTCTCTCTATATACATGTTTGTTAATTTCACATTGGGCATGTATTTTACCGATTTTGTGAATAAACTGAACAGATGTCCACATGTGTTATTCGGGTCTTAAAACTAGAAAAAAATAGGTTAGGTATAGATTTTTTGGTAATTTTCATTTATTTTTAGTTTATTATTTAATTGTGGTATTATAAAAAGTTTATACTTTTTTGTCGGTTTGCTTAATACTGAAATATGAACACCATTGTTACATGTTTAAACCCTTTTTCTGGTTATTTGATATCAGATGGAAATATATTTGTGTAACATATCTTTGTTTTAAAATGTGTCATTGCGTTGTACACTACGAGAAATTACGTTTTATCGCATAAATGAATAATAGAATAAGATATCAAAGTATACTTGTGAAATGATATGATATTAATTCAAAGGGGTTTGTCACGAAAAAAAAATATATACAGTGTATATACAAATGTATATATGGGTTACATGAAAAACAATTTTTTTTTTCGTGACAAACCCCTTTGATGCTAACGTATATCGTATATAAAATATAAATGGATGTCTCCATGGTCGAGTGATTATGGTCATTGCCCTTTCAAATGGAATTCGAATTCATGAAAACATAATCTTTTTGCACACTTGTATGAATTATGAATAACCGTGACTTAGCAGGGGGGAATAGTTAGCACATGCTTTTCACAAGAGTCCCATCCAAGATCGGACCAACTTCATATATGAGGAAGCTGTCCATCTAGCTTAGGTCAGTGGTTCCACACACGTGTCCGCATTGGATCTTCCTCCCCCATTAAAATTGGAAACGTCGCCAAACAAAATACCCTTGGCTGTTGGTACGATATTAAACATCAGTGGATATCTAATGATATCCCAAATCATTATAACCTTTGACCTCAGCGATTATATCAATTGAAATCACAATGACTTTGTATTATATATCATTTAGAATTTCATATTATGCTATTAGTATTTTATATCATTATGATATCTCGCGTACCAATCTGGTACGTGTATTTCATTTCACACGTCTATAGCCTATATGACCAGTACAGGCCAATATAGAATTTTAAATCATTTTGATCTCTGACCTCTACAAACCCACATAGTGTTTCATATCATTGTGATCTATGACCCCTACGAGCCCATATGGTGTTTCATATTACTATTATCTCTGACTCCTTAACAAGCCCAAAATGGTATACCACATTTCACTGTGATCTTTGACCTTTACGAGCCCATATTGCATATCATATCAAATCGTTGCGACATCGTGTATTCACTGACCGACATAAACACATTCTCTAGTACAATGAAATTAAAACTACAATACATGGATCCCTTATATAAAAGTACTTCCGACTTTGGTCTGAACTGATACGTAATGGGACCTCAACTGTAATTTGTTTGACACATTGTTCCGGCAATGAATATTGTAACAAAGGGAAATGTTTTGTTTGATTTTTGCACTATTTGGATCGTGTGGCCAAACATGATACTTATGGCCGCGTATCATGCCACCTTGATTATAACTGAAAACCCCAGCCCGTTTTAAAGGCTTATTTCTACTTTACTAAAATAGCTGTTTTTTTGGACACTGAACTATAGTTCAGCTTCCCATAGCCGTCACTCGCTCGGTGCGCCAATCGGAACTCCTCGACGTTTGTCTAACGTATTTCTCAGTTACGGAAATGCCCGAGTTGTTACGATTGTCGGCGCGCATTAATGTCCGCTATGCGATAGTTAGGTTAGGTCCCATTCGATGCTGCAGTGCAAGTCTACGTAATTTCAGTTTCAATGAGTATTTTCAGTACTTTGATTTAAGTCTAAAATCATGCTACCCCACGTTTGCAAATGAAATAATTTTTTACGCATTGCATGGTTGGGGAAATTCAATATCTTTTGACAGCTGTTCTTTTATGTTATTGTCTGAATTGGGGTCCACTTTTTTTTAATTTACTGAAAAAGCATAGCTCAGATATGTCTTTGAATTAAGCCTCTGAGACCCGTTTCTTGCAATTAGTATACACGAATTTACGATACTTAAAAAAAGTCCTAGACGATTGCTAGTGCATGCGATAACGAGTTTACTCGATTCTCATGATAATAAATGCACGTAAATTCATGTAAGTTTCCTTCATTTGAAGCATTGCTGTATGTTGGCTTATTTTTCTCAAAACATTATTTAAGTCAACGATGTCGTATGTCATTTGAAGAACAAGCGATTTACAATACCATTTCTTACTGGTCTGATTGATAATCATTATTTACATGTTTAAAAATATTCATTTATTTGTATTGAAGCAATCGATTCAATTAAACTTGATACTGGTATACGCCTACAGCGAGAAATGTTGACCAGCTGTTTTACCGAAATGAATTGGACCAATAATCATAACTATTTCTCAAATTAATTGTTTACGTTCATAAAAAGATAGTGCCCTTTGAAATTCTTCGCTCGTACATTAATCGATCATCAACAATTAAAAGAAATCGAAACAACAATGACAAAAGAAACAACTGCATAAATTTGTTAAAACTCCATCATTTTGTAAGTTTTTTTTATGTCGGTGTATCCATCAAATTTGATGATGTATTGTTAATTGACCTTTCTGGTTCACTTACTAGTAAAGCGCTCGTTATTTCGTGTTTTCAAACAACATGTTTTTCAATGTGTTATGCTAATTCAGTGACTTAATGTGATGGTTGAGTTGAGGTGACGTCTTTGAACACTTTATATATATACAGTCAAACCTGTGTTAGCGGCCACCTCCGAATAAAAGCCACCCTGTGAATAAAGGTATTTTTTGTAAAAATCTTCAAATATTATTTAGAACAAAATGACCTCCGAATAAAGGCCACCTGTCATTATTGTAAAAATATTCCTTAATCATTTAGAACAAAATGACCTCCGAAAAAAGACTACCTACCAATAAAGGCCATATTGTGTCTTTAACAAGAGTGGTCTCTGATCACAGGTTTGTCTGAATGTATACAAAACCGCCATATAAATTATAAGTAATTAGCTGAATGCTATTAAAAATTCTTAATGAAAAAAGCACATTGGTAAAAAGGTTAAGTTTTTGGTCCCAGGATCGACTTATTTTTGGTGTTTTACTGTATATAGAGAGAAATTTAAGAGACAATGTTATGTCGTATACAAAATTTCCTCTTGTTCAATCGACACACAAAATTCTCAGTTTACAGTTTAGTCAATACAGAAAATGTTGACAGCGATATTTTACTGATTCGTCTTATGTTAGACATATCCTGCATCGTAATTAGATCGGTTATATCGTAATTGAATCGCATATTCGTCGACAGATGTTGAATTGTTTCTTTGAGACTGCACGTTTAAAATCAGCACATCTCTTACATATCATAATAATTCTCCACCACAACAGGAAAACGAATATCCAAGGTTACTCGTGACCAGGATCCTGTTAAGGTCTTGCCTTCATACCAATCACTCATCAAATATTCCAAATTTTCAATTCGCAAAATGGGTTTAGTTTTAGGACCTTTTTCAACAAAAGATGATTTTATATAAGTTGCTATGATTGAATAGCTGATCTTTACTGTGTATGTGGGGTTTGTCTGCATTTTAGTGGAACCTGTTCTGTGTGTATAGATTGTCCAATTACTTTAAATTTAGTATCTTTCTTGGCTGCATCTGTAAATTTAAACTTATTTATTTTACATCGATTGTAGAGCAAGTTCTTACAACTTATATTAGCTACTCTCGAAGATTGCTTCCTGGAATCTGACCAGTACTCACGCCTATAGAAAGGATTGTGAAGGTTCCGGTCAAATTCCGCCACCGACGGGATTCGAACCCGCAACCTCCGGGTTAGGAATCCGACACTCTACCCATACACCCTAAAAGTAAATTTCTCAGTAATTACACTGATCTATACATCTCTCTTTTTTGTCACAGTATGTAAAATAATCATTACGGGTAGTGATTTCATGTATAATGATTTGATTTTATCACAAATTATTCTTGTATTTTCAATGGAGATTTTTTCCATTTCAATGAACAAAGGTATTAAAAATCATTCAACCCGGAACGTCCGTAATCATGATTCTCCGTGATAGAAAACGTGTAGATGATTGGATTTAGCCATACCTTACGTGGTACAATCTTTGAACATAATAAGTTTTAGATAAATTGGCTAAGATAAAATTGGATC
Source organism: Lutraria lutraria (assembly GCA_964023205.1). Lineage (NCBI taxonomy): Eukaryota > Metazoa > Mollusca > Bivalvia > Venerida > Mactridae > Lutraria > Lutraria lutraria. Next base: position 33,230,258 of record OZ026837.1, on the reverse strand, counting down.
CTGCTTGTACGCTGAAATAACATATCTTATACTGTATTTTCATTTATTTTCGTCGGGCTCACTTTTCGTGGTTTTTACTAAAATGGCTATTTCGAGGGGACATAAATTCGTGGATTTTGATTTTTGACAAGAAATACCTTATCTCTGCATTTAAATTCGTGGGGATTTGATTTCGTGGATGAGCCGACCCACGAAATCCACGAAATTAAATCCCCAACGAAAATTAATGATTGCACAGTATATCGCTAAATCAGTTGGATGACTCAATGGAGTTCTTTAACTTTCACTACACTAACCTTCATAATTGCGGGCAGTGATGCGTAAATGATGTATTCAAAGGTTACGCAAAACGTAATTTACTTACTTAATGTATATTTCAAATATTAAGTCGAATATAAAAACAAATAATTGATAAGTCAGTAAAAAATCCGCGTAAATGTTTCCCAGATCAAAGTCGATTTTTTAGCGTGGTGAATCTAAATCATTAAAATATCAAAATTCAAATAAGTACACAATTTTTTCCCATCCATGTGTAATTATATGTTACATACTTCAAACATGGAAATAATGAAATGATATTCTCGGTATTTATGTTCAAGATTGGATCGGATCAAGGTCTTGCAATTATGATTTTTATATTTAATGCGAATGCGCAGCTGATCTGGCTACCTCGGAAAAATAATTACAAATATTGTTGCATCGCATGCGTAAATATACGAACAAAAAAAAGTTAAATCAGAATAAATAAATAAAGAGATTTACCATTAATCCAGTAAGTTGCTGTGGATCAACTATGCATTACATTTAATGTAAAATCTGCAGTTTTTAGGAAGATAAATCATTTGATAATATTTTACAGTAAAATGTTGATATTAGGACCATATTTGGTACCTGAACTAAACGGTTCTAATGCTGGAATGGTCTCATAAAATCCGCTCTGAAAATAAGTGGTCGTTATAGCAGGATGATCGTTGTATTGAGACGGCCGCTAAAGTGAGGTTATACTGTACTTGTTTTTGAAAATTAACCAATCCTGAGCGTGCTTGATAACGTTTGAGGCTGGTACAAATCCACGAGACACAAAATATATTGCTTACGATGAATGAGTTTGCATTTTTGTCTCCTTTTCAAAACTTCCTGGAGCATTCCACCCGATACAGATGAAGAAAGTGTCTGTATCTTATGCAGTTTATGATCAATTATACGTTGCGAGTAGATTAAATTATAATAAATTATGTGCTCAAATGAATTGCAATTTTAATGCTTCAGTAAACTAGCATTCAGCATTTATTATAATTAAACTTACACAACCGATGCGCCGTGTTGTAATTAAAAATATGGGAAATTGTGTATTAACTTTACTGTTTTGTGTAGTGTTTTGTCGCTACATACATGCTTTCAATGTTCTTTGTCATACATACGTTTTTGTATGTTTTGGACTATTGTTTTTAACATGGAAATTGTTGATACATACAAATGTAATCTATTTCTCTATTTCTTTCTTTTTAAAACAAATATCTAGGCTATAAGTGTCTGTACAATTTTCCCTTACTTTAACCTTACTGGTATGTGTATTGTCTTGTCGCTACATGTATACATGCTTTAAATGTTCCTTTTGCTGTACAAACGTTTTTGCTTTTTTTGTTCTGCTCAGTGAAATGTATATTTCTTCTTTATAAGCATTTGTTATAAGGCATACGTATATACGGGTGTATGTGTGTGTATGTATATGTGTATATGTATATGTGTGTGTATATACGCATATATGTGTATATATGTGTATACGTATTGTATATATATATATATATCTTCCCTCAGTCTTTCTTGTACTTTATTAGTTCTCGGGTAAAGTAATCAAAACCAGTTTTTATTTTCACTTTTGCGAACAGTCCATTGAATATGACCAAAAGTTGTATTCAACAATCTCTTTATGAATTTGTCTATATAGTAATTGTGAATTGTTCCAGTCAGTCCTTAGTTAGCTTATTTTGTTTTAGAAATATGTACTTCATACCAAATGGATGAAATTACAATTTATTCACAGAATTGTCGGGGTTTAGGTGATCGTAAGAAAAGGATAGATTTATTTCATTATGTCAGAGAAAAGAAATATGATATTATTTGTCTACAAGATGTTCATATTACTCCACAGTTATGTTCATATGTCAAATCCGAATGGGGATATGAGGCATTTATCAATCCTTACACTAGTAACAGTCGAGGAGTCATGATTTTATTTCAGAATACATTTGAACACAAAGTTCATAATATATTTAGGGATATTGAAGGTAATTTTATTTTGTTAGATGTAAGCATATCTGAAAAAAGAATGACTGTTGCCTGTGTATATGGTCCTAATGACGATAAACCGAATTTTTATAAACACTTATTTCAGAAAATAAATGATCAAGATAATGACTTTGTAATTATATGTGGGGATTGGAATTTGATTTTAGATCCGAAAATTGATTGTGATAACTATGTAAATGTAAACAATCCCAGAGCAAGGGAAATAGTATTAGATTTTATTAGAAGATACGATTTTTGTGATATTTGGAGGAAAATGCATGCACTGGCTAAAGAATATACATGGAAAAGATTTAATCCAGTTCGAAAACTAGCACGTCTAGATTTTTTTCTTGTTAATAAGAATTTAGAAAGTTACGTTACTTTTTCTAAAATTGTTCCGGGTTATAGGTCAGATCACACTGGAATAGTCCTTAAATGGAAACTTTCGGATAATCAAAGAGGAAAAGGTTATTGGAAATTTAATAACTCATTGTTAAACGATCAGAATTATACAACGCTGGTTAAAACGATATTAAATGAATTGATTGATATACATAGAAATGAGATAGATGAGAGTAATAGTCAGCGATTTCCTAACCTAAACATTAATGATCAATTATTTTTAGAAACTTTTTTAGTAGTTCTTAGAGGGGAAACCATAAAATATTCTTCAAAGAAAAAGAAATTAGAACAAACCAGGAAAGACAACTCGAAAATGGTATTCAGAATTTAGAAACTCAATTAAATACAAATTCCAATGATGTCATAATTGAAGAACTAGAAATTAAAAAATCGCAATTACAAAATCTAAGGAATAAAAAAATAGATGGTGCTATGATTAGGGCCAAATGCAGATATGAAAATTTAGGAGAAAAACCAACAAAATATTTTTTCGGACTAGAAAAAAGAAACTACATAAATAAAACTATTATCCATCTTATTGACAATGATAATAATGAATATAAAACAACAGATGAAATATTAGAATATCAAAAAGATTATTATAGTTCATTATATACAAATACACATGATACCGATGACCGACCATTAGAAGATATAATTGGACCAAACCCTGTGAACTTAAATGATAGCGAAATTAGAAATTTAGAAGGAGAACTTACACTTGAGGAGTTAGATATTGCTTTAGGACAAATGAAGAATGATAAAAGTCCAGGTCTTGATGGCTACACAGTTGAATTTTTTAAATTTTTCTGGAAAGATTTAAAAATGTTTATTCTTCACTCTTTGAATTATGGCTATAGACAAGGGTTATTATCACAAACACAAAGACAGGGTGTAATTACTTGTCTCCCAAAATCAAATAAAAGTAAATTGTTTTTAAAAAATTGGCGTCCAATTTCATTATTAAATGTGTTGTATAAGGTAGCATCAGCTGCAATAGCAAATCGATTGAAGAAAATACTGGACAATATTGTACATAAAGATCAAAAAGGCTTCATAGCAGGTCGTTTTATTGGCGAGAATATAAGGACAGTATATGATATTTTATTCGAAGCAGAATCTCAAAATATCCCCGGTCTTCTACTTTCAATTGATTTTCAACAAGCCTTCGATTCTGTCTCGTGGGCATTTATTGATAAAGTTTTAGCGTATTACAATTTTGGAAACTCCTTTAAGAAATGGATAAAATTATTTCAAAACGAATCAGAATCATGTATTGTACAAAATGGACATATGTCACAATTTTTCAAACTGTCACGTGGATGTAGACAAGGAGATCCTATCTCGCCTTATATTTTTATACTATGTGCAGAAATTCTAGGTCATATGATACGAACTAATAACAACATTACTGGAATACAAATATATAACAAAGAACATAAACTTTCGCAGTATGCAGACGACACACAAATTTTTCTGAACGGTTCAGAATTATCTTTAAAAAGCTGTCTAGATACCTTAGACAAATTCTACTATATTTCAGGCTTAAAAATAAATGTCGAAAAAACAAAAGCCATTTGGATCGGTTGCATGAAAAATTCAAATAAAACATTATGTAATGAAGTATCTTTGGATTGGACAAAAGGACCAATAAAAATACTAGGGGTCAATTTTACAGGTTCTGTCACCGACATATGGAGTATTAATGGACCAGAAATTGTAGCAAAATGTTTTTCATTAATAAAAACGTGGACCAAACGCAAATTAACACTATTTGGAAAAATAACAGTCCTAAAATCTTTAATTTTCTCAAAATTTGTACACTTATTCTTAGCACTTCCTGACCCTCCTCTTGAGATTGTGAAAACTTTAGAAAAAATGGCGTATAGTTTTTTATGGAATAACGGACCAGATAAAATCAAACGTATTGATGCTATAAAACAGTTAAAAAGTGGTGGTTTAGGAATGCTAGACGTTAAGTCGTTTATAGCTGGCCTTAAGATAAATTGGTTGAGAAGACTGCTTTTAACAACAAATAATGAAAGTTGGATTTCTTTGTCAAACTTAGATATCAGTGATCTAATCAAACTAGGAACAAATTACATTTCCCATAAAGCTGAAAGAATGACAAACCCCTTTTGGAAAGACGTTTTATCAAGCTGGTTGAAATACTGTAAAAATGTTGAAATTACCAACGTAGTTGATATCCTTTACTCCCCTCTATGGTATAATATTTTTCTTTCAGAACAATTTCTCTTCTTAAAATCTTGGTACGATAAACGTATTTTCCATGTGATAGACCTGTTAAATAATGCAGGTGATTTTTACACGTTTACAGAATTTCAAAGAATTTACAATGTTAATGGAAACTTTTTAGAATATTACAGAGTAATAACTGCTATCCCTAACAATTGGAAACGTACCATAAGAAACAAGAAAACAGAAATTTTACACCACAAAAATAATTTAAGTATGTCACCCTACCTTAAGCAATTAGTTCAAAACAAGAAAGGTTGTAAAATGTACTACAATGTTTTAGCGAACACAAATAATATAGTCATGCCAAAAAGATGGCATAATGAACTAGGTGATATTGATGAAAACGAATATTTATTGATTTGTAAACAATTAGAGGACATACAGGATATTAAGCTAAGGGATTTTCAATATAAACTCAATACAAAAATTATTGTTACAAAAACATTTCTGCATAGAATAAAAATAGTAGAAAATGATCGTTGTTCATACTGCAATATTGAATCTGAAACTATTCAACACCTTTTTTTTAATTGTACAATAATAAAACGTTTTGTAAACTTAGTATATATTTGGTTTAAAGATCAATGTAATATAGAGTTCTTAGATCAGTTTAAAGAGTGTATCTTTTCCGTTGATACTGATTCCATGGCGGGTAAATACGCTTCCCTTTTAATAAAATATTTCATCTACAAATCCAAATTTAAAGAGAATGCAAAATCTTGTTTGACGCTTGATAATTTCAAAAACTATATGAAAGAAAAACTCGGTATAAGAAAATCAATATGTGTTAAGAATGATAGAATTAAACATTTCGAAGAACATTTTGGTAATATGTTTGCTAAATTTTAAGAGTATAACTTACGTTTAAAATCTATATGACAATCTGTGAATTTTTGACTACATAAAATACTTTTATAAAACTCTATGTTTCTCGAATTTTAAAGGACTGACTGGAATGGATATTACTATCAGAGTATCAAAACCATGAGATTCTTTAATGAAATTAGTATTTGTTTTCCCTTTTATACTCTTTTGTACTGTTTTAGCGATGCAAAACCATTTTTTTTGCATCCAAAAAAAAATTCCGTTTCTGGCCACATATCATGTATGCTTAGTATATATCTATTATTTGAATTACTGTCATACATGATTATACACTTTGTAAGGTGGACAGGGGATGGATCCCCGACCCCTGTACCCACCTATTACGGGGATAATAAATGGGGTTACCCATCAGGGGCCCGAAATGGAAAAAAAAAAAAAAAAAAAAAAAAAAATTAAAAATATGGTGCGATCTTTGGATGGTCATTTTTTAATTTCTATTTTGGTAGAGCGCTTGAAAGCACATCTGTAAATTTTCAATAAAATACAAGGAAAATTACATTATATTACTCATCACTTTTCTTGATGAGGAAAATATATTGCCTCTCCTGGACTGAAAGAAGTTTATGAAGTAAATACAAAACCTAATGTAAATTGAAAGTTTCAAGGAAAATTTATCAATACAAAATAGTTCCTTTTTAGTTAATAAGTCGGTTTAATTGCTACTTCAAAGACACGGAAATCGTGAAAAAGTAATTTAAGATTGAGATGTAATTGACCTTTCTTTTGTCGATTACTTGTTCGCAATATTGTCTAGCAGATACCTGTTCTATTCAAAGAAACTTGAAAAGAAATACACCACATAAGAATTTTCAAATTGCTGCCTCTATTAAATCAGAGGTTATGAAAAGAATTTAATATACTCACTAACATTTTGATCCAACGTATAGTAAATATTTCTATATCAGTTCAAGGTCCTGATAATAAAAAGGCGAAAGCTGACTAATATGCTATAAACGCAATGCTGTATGAAAGATAGGACAATTTATCTTTTTCTGAAAATGGGGGAAATTTATTCTAAAAGATGAGGAGTTTCCTTTGCACTAATTGTTTGAATTCAGTTTTTCGCTTTACACCTACATGTACTTAATTTTTTCTATCACAGCATGGATAGTCAGTGGAAGTCTTTACCCGCAATAAATGGAATGACAGTGAAACCTGTGAACAAAGTCCGCTCTTGGGAAGGTAAAAATATGGCCTTTATTAACAGGTGGTCATTTATTCGGGGGTCATTTTGTTCTAAATCATCAGTGACTGTGTTTCAAAGAATGGCCTTTATTCACAGGGTGGTTTTTATTCGGAGGTGGCCGCTAACACAGGTTTGACTGTTTATAATTGAATTCCCCGCTGATGGGGAGAAAATTTGACTCGGAATTCTGGATTGGGGAATGTAACAGTTATACAATGTGCCCAAACTAAACCTCCGACAACTTATTGAGATGTGAGTAACCAAAAAATAAACCGGGACCACCAGTACAGTCAACTAAACCGCTGCCAACTGTCTTTTTATATCGTTTCAAACGGTGCTTTTCTGCACATCGTCCGTGTACTTGGGTTTATTTACATTTTTCATCCATACTTTTGGCAAAAAATCAAATGAAGGGTGGAAAATCAGTATTTTACGCTAATTGGAGCAATTATTTTCTACCGTATAAAGTTTTTTTTATTTTGTGTCCAAGGACAAGAGGCGTGTCATGTGGCGTGATGGGTGTAATATGAACGTACCATTACAAAACATGTAGTTCGGGGGTAGGAAACTGATACTGCATAAACAAAAGTATTAAAATGATAAAAATAATTTGATTTTGACTTTAAGAATGCCAAACAATGGGTTCAAAAGGTTGAATTTAATTTTGGGTACAAAGATACCTTTTAGATATTGCTGTAAACCAAGGAGTTTTTGTGACGGAACTATATACACGAGCTTGCCATTTAGTACATTTGTTGGTATTTTTTGGAAGGATTTTTCAGCTATTGAACCTATAGCGCACCCTCTCCAAAGCAACAACCTGGGAGTAGTTAAATTATGTTGCTGTTGAGAGAATAAATTAATAGTGAGAAAAAGTCATTCTGTTGTCACAGGGAAGTTGTTGCTCAAGAAAGGGCCGCTCTGGAGAGGTTGTTCTGTATAATAATTAGTGTCATTCTCTGATTTCTCTGCTCCGTCAAAACTCAAGTACAGTAAAACCCTACTAAGCGGTCAGCTCAAGATTACGACCGTCTCAAGACTTATCTAAGGATAGTTCTTCAATAAATCCTCCAATTTTTAACCCGACAATGAGACCACGTTTATGAACCTATTTTACTTTTATAATCAACTAATATATTTACTATTTATAATACAGAATTAGATAAACCAATGATATCTCATTTTTATTGATTCCTTCAGTAAAGTCTGGTCATTATTTGATATTACAATCATGTAACGTATTATGGGAGGGGTAGTGCGCTATAGTTAGATAATAATTACTGAAAATAAATCTATTTTCTATTTTAGGGCTCTGAAATAAGACATTACACTAAAGCTCGTACTTAGAGAATTATAGGCGTTGTTGACGTGAAAGTTGTTTATTGTTTACAGCAAATATTATGTTATATGGAGATTTAGGGGTGTTTATCTTTTTAAATCTTGTTTTAATTCTGTTAATCTTGTTTTTCTCGAGAGCACCGTTTACATATTTGTGATTTTAATAAAAATGATTTAGAAATATCGAAAAACAATTTAAACAAATAATATTATATGTAACAATAGCCTAAGTATGTGCGTGTATATGTAATATTACATAACAATATATGAAAAAGAATTATATTATCATAACGTACGTATACTTCTAGCTTATTCAATTACTAGACAATACATGTATACCAACATGTTTGGACTAATTTATTTCATATTATTTCACTTTTTCATTTCATATCATTTTATATTATATTACCACGTGAACTACTGTATTAATACCTGTGAACACGCAAAATGAAATTACGTTCTATTCTGTTCATATTTTCCCTTGTCCCACCAAATCGCCCCAGCCCCCTTAAGAAATTTCGGATGAGAAAAAAGAAAATTCTCAAATGTTTACTTTGTATGCCTTCCTATAGCTGTTAATTATTTTTGATAAACGTGAAACACGAAGTTGATATATTCTTGATTTGATAAGACACACACGTAGTTCACAGTACATGAATTAAGTTTAAATGGATGATAATGTAATATTTCTTAAGTATTTCTAACCGCGTCATTAAAAGTGGTTAATCTTTATTTTGAAATAATCGATCATGTCTCATTGGCTGGATGTATCGATTTTTTAGATATGAAATTACCCGGATATTAACTAATAATAACTTAAATTTCATGAAAATTATTAAAATATGAAAGAAATTTTTAAAAAATGCAGCATAGCCTTTGCCAATCCTTAGCACACCTTTCCACGAATGACATCCTACTTGGTGAGGGTTTTATCTCAGAAAAAAATTATGTACTAAAAAAATGAATAAAAATCATTAAAAAATGTTGCAAAATATTAATAAAGCTTCTTACAAGACATTGACTAAATTTGCCATATTAGACCACCGTGGTGATTGCTTTAAAATAAACAAATACTAAATATTTTTAATGAAATTACAATAAAAGCAAGTATTTCGTTTTTGCAATTGTATAAGTGTACACATGTTCTTACGGGCGCCATTCAAACGTGGATCCTAAATGTACCCGAAATAATTGGCCACAATTTGCACAAACTACTTATAATACATTAAGATCATTGTATGTACAATTGGAGTCGTATATAAATTATCACAAAACATGCTTAAATGGTATATTTCAAAATGCGATTACCGTCATTTAAAGATATTAAAGGCTGGGTATATCAATTTTTGTTAGAAGTATTGCATTAATTGAAAAGTGCTGCCTTAACATTAGACACCGCATGAATGATCAAATTCCTCGACCAAAATTACGTTCAGCTATAACCACATCTACGTTCTACGTTTTGTCGTCACTGTTACACAAATTACACACCTTGTTCAAATATTTAAAGTCCAAACTTTGGTATAAAAGGGAGGTAATGGATTTGGTTGTGAGGTTGGTCATCACATGTTGGTGACCCCTACTGATTTTGAGGTCAGTATATTAAAGGCCAAGGTTACAATGGCAGTGACCTTCAGCACAAACACGTTGTCCTTCAAATAACTAGAAAACGCTTTAGCCTTAGGTCCTCATATTTGGAGGGTCAGTAGACCAAAATGTCAATGTCAAGGTCTTTCTATCCAGTTGGCCTTTAGAGGAAAACAGTGTTTTACAAAAAACAACAACTTTTTTTTAAATTGTAAAATAGTTTTCCTGATTTTAATGAGGTACGGAATCAACCGAGATGTTCCGAATGATAAATAAGTTGATAACGGAAGTGAGATTAAAGCTTTGAGATCGACCTCATTTTTTAAGACCTTGGGCAATAGTCTTTGCAGACCGGTTAGACGGTATTTTACAATGTGTTATGATATTTCAATCTATTACTCAGAGTGTGTTTGTCATGGGTTATAAAGCACTGAGTTATTTCATCATTTCATAATACTCTTTTTTATAATTTTCTCATCCAATTAAGATGCCCTCAAAATAAAAACGTTATATATAATTGCATTAGTAAAAAAGTGCATGTACGTAAAGTCCCATAAGCATATAAATGTATCGGTCGTAATAGTTTCTGTTTGTCCTATAACAGATGAATCCGGTGTGTTTTCCCCCCGTTCATACTTTATACCAAGAAAAAATGTTTCCAAAACCACTATCGTATTTTTTTCAGTATCATTGAAAAGAAAAACTATTTATAGAACAGCTGTGCTTTCCCACAGTCATGTTATGCGCACGTCATAAAGTGACGTCACGCTCTCTATATATTCCCAGTTTACAAAAGCGAAAATCACAGCGAAATGAGCGTTTTTTTTTCAAAGAAAAAGGGCTCTTTTCACCGGTAATTATTATCTTAGGATAATATAAGCAATTGTTTGTTTTTTGCATATTTGTTATAACAAAAAGCTATTGAGACTTTAACATCATAATCATTTTATCACTAAATATATTCACCCGCAAAAAAAATCAGTAGTAGTTAGTCTAAGAACATATAAAAGTAAAACTCGTGAACAATGGCAGCCACAGAATCAAATAGAAATTATCTTTGTCAAGTGTTTTATAACGTTTATCAGACCAGAACTTTTTTTCGCTTCCACACAGACGCTTTTTCTTTGTTTGGAACAATTTGATTGGGAGTTACACATTTTAAAGCGAGCTATGGGAGTGATTCGGAAAATAGTTTCCGAATTTGGCGGTCGACTCCCTATTCAGTTAACAACCGCCCATAATTAGCATAAGGCGAAGTCCTTCTTTTTAAGCTACTTTGATGATTTATTTGTTGTATATCGTAACCTCACAGCTTTAAGACAAGTCAATAATAATATGTACTCTGTACATACTTTTAATAATTGCGATTCACATTTAACATTTTGTTGAAAAAAAAGATAATTGTTTCAAAATCGACCGCGCCTTTCGCTATTCATATATCAAATGATGTTTTCAGTGGTTGAATAGGTACGAATGTAATTTGTTATTGTTCAGACATCTGTGTCGTAATGATCTAACAACGTCAATCATATACTACACATATCTACGCTTATAAGTGTCGTGGGGCATTTCAAATTAATCAATCTGGTGAAAATTGATTTGCCATTTAATTAGAAACTTGTTGTGACGTCATTTGAATGTTGTTTTCGGTGTATTTTGATCGCATCAAATACAGCACCATAAATATTAAGGACCATACGTGGCTAATTCAATACCTATGGAGTACGGAGCACTGTCTAAGAATTTTGTATAGAACCATCGATTTTCAATTTGACTTGACTGTGCAATGTACAATGAAACGGTCACCAAGTTGAATTGTATCGTCAAGTGTGAACAGTTCACTTCGTACACTAGACCAGTCTTTGGACTAACTGCTAAATTAATTGCTGGTTCTCAGCTAAGCATTGTACCTCGCTAACAATGCAAGAAACCATTCCATGGTGCATGACAATCGAACTTCTGAGCTTTTTACTATGTTAAGATTATCGTTATTTGGCAAAGATTTGGGCCGATGACGTAAGATAGATATTAACACTGCGTACCCAACGTGCCCGTTCGATTGGCTTGTATTTGTTTACCATTTTACATTACTTGTCCCTGCTCCACTGTATTAGGCAGCATCTTCACGCGACCAAATGTCTGTCAATTTCATTATATAGTTGTAAATATCAATCGTATCATACAAAAACATCGACTTGATGTGGCAAATTATTATAACATTCAATTACACCAGAATGCTGACAAAATTTCAATGAGTGACAGTAAAATTTATTTCAGTCGATTTGATGACAAGATTATAGATCAAATGCAAAAAACTGACGTCATATAAAAATTTACATGTCTGACATTGACATATTTGCAAATGAAAATTAATTGAAAAAAAGATTATTCAGTCGTAGCGTACGTTTACATTATCAATTTGATGCTTCAAACATAGTGTACTAACACCATGATACGTAGTTGGCCAATGGATGTCTGAAATGTGATACTATCCGCTCTGTCAGCTTCATCTTGGAGTACCACAATAGGATGATCGGTGGTGTAGTGGTAACGCGCCAGACTACTGAACTTAAGGTCGTGGGTTCGATTCTCGGCTCTGCCTTTCGAATTTCTTTGGGACGCTTTTTCAGTGTCCCCATCCCAACTGCCGAGCCAAGTACTAGCCGTGTCCAGAAAATCTAGGGAAAAGGGGCGAGGCAAGTATCGGTGCTTTGCATCGGGCACGATCAAGAACCAGGAAAAAATATTGAAACAGTGTAGGGATATAAATGTTCGATTCTCCTGTTTTTCGATTCTCCTATCACCCCTCTTTCTCTATAGGCGGATCTGGGTCCATATTCACAAAGCATCTTAAGATTTCTTTAACTTAAGTCGAAATTTTTACTTAAGTCGAATTCTTTTACATGGTAAAAGTTTGTAAACCAGTCATCAAAAGTGTGAAAATGAATTATCATTTTTATAATTGGCATCTTTAGAACAAAGATAAAATCATATTATTGTGATTTCCTCCTTTATATTAGTACAAAAGAGTTAAGGAAAAAGTCGAATTGAAGGAAAAATATAACTTAAGTTAAAAAATAACTTAAGATGCTTTGTGAATATGGACCCTGAAATGACAATAGCTGTTAAATGGGTCGTTAAACAAGTTTTTGGTGACTGGCGTGTCATGTGTCCAGTCACGTGGTAGTTAGGCTGGTTTCTGGATATTGTACCCGAGTACTAACCTTGTTCTCCGGAAGTTACTGTCAACTTCTGCACTCAAATTTCTCAAATCGGCGGTTATGGACAAATAGCCTCAGACATATAATGCCGTAAACCAAATCGTCCTAGAGGATGCGTGTCCCACCCTGGGTTCGAACTCACGACCTTTCTGCCTCCATACAGAGCCAGGCGGGAGGAATATTAAGTTAAATTTGTCATATGTACATACAAATGTACATAATATTTGGTTAATGGTATTTATAAATATCTTATTAACAATTTAATCTTGTTAATAATTTCTGTATCATGGCATGTTTGTAGACTTTTGGTAGCTTGGGATTTTTAATTTACGTGCCTATAACTTGCCGTACTCTGAACCGTTGGGTAAATACGTAGATTTTTAATTTTGTTGTTGCGTTCTAAAACCGATTTGTATTTAATATTGAACGAATTTTAGCCTAATTCTAAGTTGTACATACTTTGTATCTTAATATTTAAGTCCTTTAACAGTGCATAATAGCTATTTTAACACACATTGTTAATAAGTTTAGACATTATATCATACTGTCTTATCTTCAGATCTACGAGAGAATATCTTATAACATAATAATCTATATACTCAATTTATCTTTTTATCAAAAACTTGTCTCTTTAAAAGAACATAATCGGATCAAATATCGTGATAAATTTTATCATACGGATTGTTGACAGCTTAAACAATACATATAACAGACATGGTTTGTTTAATACAATCAAGGTATTGTTAACTATTCAGCGTCTAACACGGCTTAACTAGGGCAAATAATTTTGGCTTGTAACCACAGTGGTGTTCATTTCAATATGTCCCTATTGTTTTAAGTAAAAACACTGTAACTTGTTGAATACAATAGATACGTAATAAGCAGGGACTAGGTCATTGCAACAAACAGGAATGTATAAATGTATAACATGAATGCATGAAACAGCTATCTACACACAAATGATGAGGCAGATAGCTTTCTTTCGAGTTGTCCCCAAATGTTATGAAATCATATTTGTATTGTTATATTTTTAGTATCTAAGATCGCAGGTTGCGTAAGATCGTTTTGTACTTATGACAATAAAAACTAATGGTTATGAATGGTAGACACACATAGCATGAAGTTTGTAAAAGAGAATTTTGTGGGAATTTTGTATATTTCCCATGTGATTTACCCGAGGAAGAAAACTCAACGAATCGTATAATACCGAAAATAGTAATAATCGCACAAAAGGTGCCCTAATAAGCAACAATAGCAAAGGTATACATGTACGGTTTCAAGAATCAAGTGCTTAAGTTTGACCAAATATTTATGTATACATAATACTAGACTCTGTACATTTAATAACTAGCTCTTTAACCATTTCTTGACTGTAACCCGTGTATTTGAAGAAAAACAAACGTACTAGATATTTGTTCAAAACAGTCAAGAGATAGCATCAATCTATTGTTGTCTTAAATAACCTTCCGTTGTACGTTAAAATTAATTAAATTAAATGTAAAATCTACATCACCGCAAATATAAAACACATAGAAAGTTAACCCATACATTATTCTACGATAACTTTTTACGATAGTTTGCCCAGCGCTTGTGCTTTTATCCTTGCACATGTGCAGTCGAACTCCCGCCAATACGTTATACTGTTAAAATGTGGGAATTTGTTTATTATTTATTAATGTAAGTCTATGTAAGTTCATTTTAATGTTATTAAAGGATGCACGAATCAAAGTACTGAAAGTACTCATGGAAAATGAACTTACATAAACTTACACTGCTACAAGGAACGAGAACTAGCTTTTCATGGCGGATGTAGAAAAACGCAGTCCTTAAGTCCGCATAAATATTCATGCGCGCCGAGCTAGTGACGATGACGATTATTATTAGAAGTCTCTGCATTCACGTAGAACACTGAAACACAAAATGTTAAAGTCTGTGTCAATGTACTATATTAAGTACTTGGTAACTATGAGATGATAGCCATATTGTCATTATGCATTAAGATACAAACTTTTTAACTCGTACTATTGCTATACAAATGTAGTTTAACAAAATATTGTGTCGCTGCCACGTAATCCTCGCTGGAATTTCAATTATGACAATTTTTGAGAGAAATTCACACATCAGCGTTAATGTATTCGAGTTTCAATCAGGTAAACTTAATTTTACAATGTTTTCTATTTGCACAAGGATTTTTAGGGTATCCATTTGAAGATAAGAATTATTTCGTATCAATGTAAATATTATTGTAACCCCGAGGTAGCATGGTTCTACAGTCGTCTATCCTTATCTAAGAATACAATGATGGGATTGTTTTATTCAAATTTAAGTTCAAAATAAAAGCAATAACCTATAAAACTATTTAAGACTATTTTGATAAAAATAAATCTGAAATTAGATTATACATAGACGTATCTATTTTAGAGAAATGTTCGTTACACAAGTGATTGCATTCATTCCGGGGATCTTTCCATAGTAACTAATGGACAGAGCTGTATAGGTATCTGGGTAAAGTTTAAAGAAAGATCAAAGAACTGAAAGTACTCATGGAAGTGAAACTAACATAGACGGAACGGGAACAAGTTGAACATTAGCATGGCGGGTGTAGAAAAACGTAATACTTTGGTCCGCATCAAAATGCATACCTGTGTGCAGAGATGGGATAAAAGGATACGATAAAACAAAGATACACTTCTCGATACGATACTTGTCACCATGAACATCTCACGATACTATCATTATCACGATTCATCACTCATGATACGATATTTATTACATTACTTCACTTATGATAGTATTCAAAATTTAACACGATAAACATCTAGTGATACGGTATTCATCACGATACTATTCTCGCAGTACGATACTTATCACGATACACTTCACGCGATACGATACTTAACACAATAATCATCTCATGATACAATACACTTCTCAAGAAACTTTAATTATCGCGATAAATGTGTCACGACACAGTACTTATCACGATAAACTAGTACTTACCACGATACGATTCTTATCACGATGTACTTCTTACGATACGATTTTTGTCTCAATGCACCCTCACCATACTATTGTTAAAGCGATACTTACAATACTTATCGTTATTCAACTAACAATATATTTACTACACCTAAAGTAAAAGCTGATTAAAAATCTCTTTTACTGAATTATGATTTATGCATCATATACTAAGATTAATGTTCTCTTGTCACGATTCACGTAATATTATACATTAATAACATTATCGAAATAATAAAATATAATTCGTGATTTCTTGATATTTCAATCACAGTCCATTACACCCAAGTAAGGCGATCCTCGATAATTTGAACTGATTATCAATAACTATTCAATGCTGGCGAATTATACCTTCTTAATGACAATGTATCATATCGCTAGAAGACACAGGGTCGCCTTTTCTAGACCATCCTATAGACAAGTTGGCATCGTGGTACCAAAATTGGGAACGGCTCTTACAAGTAAAATATGGCTATACGGTACAGTTGAACTTCACTCAATGGTCACCTGTTTAGTATAGCATCCTCATTTTAACGACCACATGTTGACAAACCTGTGAACAAAGGCCAACATTGGGAAAGACAAAGTATTACCTTTATTGACAGGCGGCCTTTATTCGGAGGTCGTTTTGTTCTAAAGAATCAATGATGTTTTTGTAGAAATGGCTTTTATTCGGCGATGGTCGTTAACAAAGATTTGACTGTACTCGTTGTTTCGGACTGGTTTCTCAATATTTCATCTATGTTATAACTTGATTATGAGAATATCTAATTATTATTATTTTTTTTTTATCCAAACTGTGGTTTTCATATCAAGTGTTTACTTTACTTAAATTTCTTAGAAAGGGCTATATTTAAAAAGGGTTAGTTTGCAACGCGACTAACTCATCAAAAATTCCCTTCTCAAAACTGACTGGGGGGGGGGGGGGTTAATTGCACTAGTTATTAGTGCTTTTTATGCTAATGGAAAGCATTAAGTTCATTGGCTGTTTGTATTTATCTCCGGATATCAACTAATACTTAAAAGATAATTGAACGTATGAAACAATGACCACATATTTATTATTGTTATCTATGTCTTTAAAGCGGGTATTTAATTAGGATCAAGTTCAAAAGCACGTGTGTTTATGAACAAACGTGTTCTCCACTTGAAATCGCTAATACAAATTATATAACTGAACGGGTATTGAACTTTATATCTAACCAGTCGTATATTAAGAGAAAAAAGCTAAACTATTTGTACATGCATTAAATGACACAACGGGTCTATCTTCTGCATATAAGCACAGAGATTGTCTGTAATAACAAGGATGATGCTATACAGATAAGCATAAGAGACACTAGCACAGCGAGAAATAAGGTCACAATCCGTTCAAATGTTCAGTCAATGGGCAATCCTTTTGTATAAAGTGTTCAGATATTGACAGTGGTATGTTTGGTAAATTTACCCATGGATTAGCGATGAAAATATGTTCATTAATTCGGATTCGAGATTGCTTTAGGCAATCCTTGTTCTATATAATTTAGACATTGACCTTACGAATTAGGTCAGCCTGAATTTGGTCAATGATTCGTCTGTACGTATTAATTCAGCTCACATGTCGCTGAAAATGTGAATGTACTTTTATTGTCACAATAGTTGCATAATTCAGACAACACCATCATCAGATGATCAGCAATCAGGACTTATATTATGATCGTGTTTACTTACAGTGGCCAGTAACTTGTTGTTCAGACTTGTTAGGACTTAGCTCCGGATACCGACTTTTAATACAATCCTTGCCAAGAAAATGTCCCCTAAGTCCGGGTGTATATATATTTAGTAGAATATTGTTAAATAACAGAGTGATATGGTCTTGTTAATCCTTATTGGGCTTTTTTGTTATGCATTCCTTTTTTAATTTCTTTTATTTTTAATTAGTCAATCGTAAAAGCCGTTCCATACCGTTCCTACTTTAATCCGGTATTATCGCCTTATAAGCATAACGCAGATATTTTTTATAATCCGCGGTCCAATGTCCTTGATTAAAGGAATTATTGAAATGTATATAGGTCAATATGGTATCTTGATAAAATAAACAAGAATTGAAAAGCAAACCTGTTAATTACGGGCGTGGCATGTCAATGATATTAAATCTAAATACCGAGAGTTCGACTGCTAGTATAAGAGAAAGACTGTAATAATTAATTCACTTATTTTTTGTTTGTTTTTATTTATTAAGGACTAAGCATTGTAGCCTCGCAAGCGTACTTTTGAATGAAGAACTACTGAAACCATTAACATTAAAGAAGCTTAAGTTGCGTGATGTTCACACTTAAGGCCATGCCTTGTATCTGTAATTTGCACACTTGTGTTGGTTAAAAATCACTTACTTTAACTGCAATATTACTTTTAATATTTTGTTTCGAGTACCAAATAGTCCCAAGGAAAATTTATTCGTGATATGTATTTATTTTATGCAGTAACGTTGTAATTTTCAATTTTATGTTTTACCGTTGAAAGAGGAAGTATGCTTAATATACGCTGAAAGAAAACTGTCATTTTATGAGTATAATTTTATTCTTATTAACATTTATAAAGCAAATACGGTTACTTGAAGTAGTTTCTATCCATTGTGTGTATCTATAGAGCGGGTTTAATTATTTGCATGTCATAAATATGTACAATATTTTATATACTTAACAAAACAGATATGAGGTTTCAGCAAGTCATGGCAAGTAAAATAAGATAATCATTATTTATAATTTATTCATGGCGAATGTAAACAATATGCAGTATAAAGATAGCTGCGGGATTTTTGTTGCAAGTTTTGATAACAATAAATACACATTCTGCAAGATTTTACCATATATCAAGGGAGGTGACTCGTACTGTTTTGAAGATAAAGCATGGAGTAATTGCCTCCCTTACAAATACACTCCCTTTAACTGGTAAATTGGTTCCCGTTCTAAGTTGCAGTGCACCAAAGGTTTTGTACACACAAGTTGACTCTGTCTGTACAAAGCCTTTGATGCACTGAAACATGGAACGGGAACCAGTTAATGCTTCACTCCACGTAAACTAACAGCCGTTCTGATGGTACAATTATACTCAATTGCAAAGGAAACCTTGATCAGTCCACAATGCAGCTGACAACTTGTATTAGCCAATCGCTCCAATATCACTCGAAAGTCTTTCTTGGACAGAAATGTATTTGTTAGAATTATCATGGGTTAATGTGCATAAATTTGTGTGAATCTCAACAACACGACCTTTAGATCTGCGTTCGTACGGCGCTTTTTGTGAATCCTTTGTACATACAGTATTTACGAGCTGAACCGCACGAAGCGTAAAATGCAGACTACAACGTGTATTTTAAACAGTTTTTAACTCAGAACAATACATAGTTCCCACATCTACAGTATGTACCTCCCTTGGCGGCCATCTTGCTTGGCAAATTCAACAAGCACTAAAAGAAGATATTTATATTTTTGTTTTGATAATTCTAAATATAGAATATTCATATGTGACAACTACATTTTCTTAAACCTGATGTGATTATGGCCTTAACAACTTCATGATTAAGTTATCTTTTATACATTAAGTTGTTTAATAACCAATTTTCTGATTTTTTCTATTAAGCGCATAACAAATTTGCCAAACAAGATGGCCGCCAAGGGAGGTAAATATTGTAGACGTGGGAACTATGTATAACAACGCTCGTCTGTTTATCTGTGAAGTTGTGTGCTCTAACCTCTAATAGTTTCTGAGTTATGAGCTACACACTTATGCACGACGCAGATCTACGCCGCAGTGATCACAATAACTCAACATTTTCTTCGAAAAAAAAACGGACGAGCTAAAAACGAAGCCCATAGCTATAAAACATTAATTTGTGTTTACCCTATTTTTCAGCAAATCAGCTGCCGAGATTATTTGAATTTTGTACCGATTAATTTCATGAAGACGACTGTCTGGGCTCTTCAGCAGATAGAGTCTGACCTACTTTTATCAAGGGTATACGACGGCAAAAAAAGGACAAATACTAAGTTGGTTAGCGTCTAAAATGACTGTTCTACGCCGGTCGCTGGCTAACGCTCGCTTCCCTTAGCTTCCCCTAATTTCATGTAGGACAGTCATTTTAGACACTATAACCATTACTTGATGATGGCAAATCGAATTCACATACACTTTTATTCAATCATCGGCGAATTACTAAACATTTTAAAGTTAAAAAGTGGAGAAATCTTTCGTCTAACATACATAAATAAAATCAATGAAATTAAAACAATAAAACATACTGCTACAATTAACAAAATAGTCGATCGTTGAATGTGGACGTCTATTGCGTTCCAACAAGTATTATCGTGAATTGCTGTCACGTGATCGATGTACGACTTCCGGTATGCGTTGATATTGTTCAATTTTTGACATAATGCACAATAACTCGTAGACATCTCATTCATCTCCGTCGCTATGTACTGATCTTTTCTTTTAAGGAAAGATGTATAAAGTTTAGCGGATGATCCGACTTTGATAAGATATTTCGCAAGTTTTTCTGCAGATTCAAAATGGCCGCTGTTGATGAACGCGCCATTTGGAAGTACTCGGTCATAATCGCCACCACCTCGGACAACAAGCACTACGTCAAAATTGTAATATCTAAAGAATTTTTCTGTAATGTAGTCTTTACATAAACTGTTTTCAAAACTAAAATAAAACTTATATGTTCTATCCAAAGTTCTTGTAAGATCGTGTCTGTTATGGAAAACATCGTCTGCACACCGGCCATGGATGTCAACATCCACGCCATAAGTCTTCAACTCCGATACGTATTCATCTCTCTTACTTGGTGCACCACAATTACTTACAAACCATGCGGCGAACTTGGTCTTTTTAGCAAATATTGCGTTATAATCTTTATTTAATTCATCCGCTCGCGTCTCTAGCATTCCGTAAGGAAAATATATGTCAGCGTCTAAAGCATACGACATTGACCAATTCATTGTATTCATCCAATTCTTATGTCTGTATGAAATATGTTTATAATTTACTGGTGATTCGAGACCGAAAAACACCCACACTTGGTTTGGATTACGTTTGACCTTAGAGATTGGTGGTTTATGCTTTAAAGGGGACGTCAAAGAATAAACAATGGCGGCAAAGTGCTGTATATTTGTAGATACGTCGGTCATGTGACAATTTGCATACGTACATTGCGTGGCTAACGCCCGGTTAGCGTAATTCAAATATATCCAAACAGGTTTGTTATACCACAATATATCAATAGTTTTATTTGAATCTATTCGTGTCTTGGTTCCCTGCGCCTCCTTTCTGAGACCTTCATACACATTTACAAGCGTCCGGTTAGGAATGGTACCACGTGATCCACTCATTTCCCCGTCCACTCTTACCAGAGATTTTACTTTTTCAAATGTACTAGGAACAACGGCTGGCATCGCCCAATGTCCAGTCATATTAAAAACAACATTTACTCCAATGATGACAACAACGGATACAGCTACCAAACAACAAACACACAGACGAACGATGCACACAAACCTCGACTTACACCCTGGTGTCATTCTGTACTCAACAATGGCTTCAACTATCTGGAATAAAAAGGCATTAGTTCTGAGTGATATACCTGCAAACATAAGAGAGGTCAGTGGAAACATTGAGGAAGAATATTAAAACAAAAGCCAAACACAAAGAACATGGAGAAGTCAGATATATTGACGATGAAATAGAGAAGAAAAATAAATTAATAAAAACATAAACATAAATAAAATAATGGTTGTCCTTTTTAAAAAGCACTTTTGGTGAATTTTCTTTTTATTTGGACCCAAGAGGTCTTTTTTGGCTTGTAGCTACAGCTCCAAGCATAAGTATGTTTTCGCCGGTTATTTTGTTTCCCTGTCGCTGGTAAATGCGATTCGAAAGCTTAGGAACCAATTTGAGACCGAACGCAATATGTTAAGAGTTCGGTGATTGGCCAACAGCTACCGTTCTATGAATAGCGATCGCTTAATAAAGTTAACACAAACCATGTGAGTATCATGACCTGAGTGTACATATTGAACCAGTTTTACTTTGCGAGACTATTATGAAATTCGGGTGCTCCACTATTAAATTGACTTGTTTCAACTTGCTTGGATTTGAAGATTTTGAATTGATTTTGAAGGTGCACTACTACCTCAAAGGAAGCAAAATAATACTGATTTACACACTATCAAATGATTACACTTGACACCTATAGTAAACATGCACAGCAATGGCAACCGTCAAACAAATAATTCTTTACAAGTGAACAATGGGAATGGTACTTCTGATTTGTGTTTGTATCTCATCACCTCGTTATTTAATGTTGAATGCAAGAAAAAAGGTCAAACGTGACTGTTGTAAGAGATACTCCTTTTACACGCTTGGATGAAAACTATTCTAACATATTAACTAAAGAAAAAGGCAATATTAGTACTTAACTTTCTAGTGTCCTGCAGTCATTTGATTGTGCACACTACAACAGTTCAGTACTTTCAAATTCTCAACAACATTTAGTCCGATAAAATAACTTACTATGATTCTATGTTATTAGTAATCCAATTGGTGGGTTTAATAACAACTGTTATACTATACATGTCTTATCTATCTATCTTCCATTGAGGTCAAACCCCTCGCGGGTATATATATATACAAAAATGTATGTATATATATCGGGATTCAACAGTCAGAGTCATATGAGGCGGACAGTTCACCTAACCGTCGTTCCTGTGGAGAACCCGTACTAGACTCCCTAGTCCAACTAATTGCATGTACACTACAAATGATATCGAGACATTTTTTTGGACTTGATTTTTATCAAAATCAATTCCTTTGTAATCGTTGACTTATATTTGTCGCTGGACTCCATAACAGCTTGGTTAAAAGAATGCCACATAAAGGAAATAGTGCGCAACTAAATGGTATGTTTATATAGAAGTATCTGGAATCTTTCCCCAATTAAGTGTGTCAGATCTAAGTACATTTCAAATCATTCTATTGTAACTACATGGAAAGAGTCATGTATCTAAATAAGTGCTTGTCGGTAGATACATGAGATTTTCAAATGCGTAGAATTAAAACCGCGTATTCACTGTCCAATAAAACATCTTGCCGTAAAAGTAGTTCTACTTTTGGTCTTCGTTCGATAGTTCAGAAAAATCTCCACGGACGTATTCATGCATTTGCAACAATCTACCATCGATGTGTGTGTTTTGTGCCTTTCTAACATTTCTTAATATTACAAAGCGAATTCTCATTTAATCGTATTCACCAACTAGTGTTATTTTGATGACGGAATCGCTATTTATAGACTCACTCCCCGCAGTGGCTAGTAGCAAAGCGTAACCGATGTGGGGAGTTTGATTTATCGAAGGTTGAATGTTAAAACTGCGGCTTAAGAATAATAATTCGAGTCGCTAAATACGAACGTAAATTACTGGATACGTGCTTTTAAAAGTTACTGTTTAAGAGTTCCCTTTACGCCAGATTATTTAGAATTACATAATCACGTCTGAATTTCATGCAACATCGGGTTAACTATAGGTCATATAGGTCTTACTCTACTGTGTCAGGACCTTTTTGATTTGAGTGACCCTGAATGTGTTCAATGCGACGATGTTCTGTTGTGTTAAAACCAGAAGAATCAATGTTTGTATTTACTGTTACTGAAGTGTTGTTTACTAGTTTTGTACAATGAAGAGTTTTTAATGCAATTAAATTGTCCTCAATTAATGTGCTAATCATTAAACTTTCCAATATCAGGCTTTTTCATTTTAAAATTTTAGCAAAGGGACTATAGTAAAGCCCTAGCTTATGTCATTTACCTATATACATATGACCTGCATTACAATATGAATGAAAAATCGGTCCGTAATTTTAAATGTTAAAATATTTGTATGAGCTCGAACGATGTGGGTACACATTTCTCTCTTTTGTCTCGTATGGTAAAAATCAAGTCCGACAGTACTTTCAGTACTTTGATTTGTGCTTGCCGATATCTGTCTCCCGAGTACAACTGCGGAAAGGTCAATTCTGTGTCGGAAAACGGCTACTCTTTGGCTATGTAATCCCCAACGAAATCTGTTGGGAACGATTTTACATCAAAATAAAATTGGTACCTGCTAAAAAATTATATGGTGTAGAAGCCATCAATTTTCTGCTTCATTTGATGTATATTGCATATAAATCCATCAATGCATAAGTTCAAAACGACAATTAAATTCTGATTTAAATTCACTATTCTCCATATAATCGTACACAGGTGCCTGACGTATCTGGTCTGACACGCCCCCAATATACACATAATAAATACAAGGTATGCAACGAGTCGTTTTTTCGACCTCACACTGTCCCGAAATAATGAACAACTGAGAAGACAAATGAAGTCCTGTGATCAAATAAACTTATTCAGTCGGCGCTTAAATCATTATTCTTCCTATACAACACATTTTTTTATTTCAAAACGAACTTAAAGGCAACGTTTTATGCTCAGTTTCTACGAAATATTGCCGTTTTTTGGAAAATCGAGTTAAACCTGTCCCCTCGATTTCACGTTTTAACTCATCATTTTGGCGTTTTTTCCGGAGATTTATACGGAAAGCATGTGTGTTTTGGCATGTACGTGTTTCTTCGATGTTTCGACACTGATTACAGGTATAAAGACAATCCGACCTTGTTTACTAATCGCAATAATCGTTAATTTCTACAAATAATCAGTCCTTTCGCTGACACAACGGCCATTTTGACCGAACAAGTCCACATGTAGGGCTTACGTCACGTGAAATAATAAACAAACATTTTCATTGGTTGTAGTTAAAACACATGTGACTTCTTTTTATTTTTGACCAATGATGTGATAGTTTACATGAATAATTAAATAATGCGGACTACTTCGGTCAAAATGACCATTGTGTCAACGAAAGGACTGATTATTTGTAGAAATTAACGATTATTGCGATTAGTAAACCAGGTAGGATTGTCTTTATACCTGTAATCAGTGTCGAAACATCGAAGAAATACGTACATGCCAAAACACACATGCTTTCCGTATAAATCTCCGGAAAAAACGCCAAAATGATGAGTTAAAGCGTGAAATCAAGGGGACAGGTTTAACTCGATTTTCCAAAAAACGGCAATATTTCGTAGAAACTGAGCATAAAACGTTACCTTTAAGTTCGTTTTGAAATAAAAAAAATGTGTTGTATAGGAAGAATAATGATTTAAGCGCCGACTGAATAAGTTTATTTGATCATAGGACTTCATTTGTCTTCTAAGTTGATCATTATTTCGGGACAGTGTGAGGTCGAAAAAACGACTCGTTGCATACCTTGTATTTATTATGTGTATATTGGGGGCGTGTCAGACCAGATACGTCAGGCACCTGTGCAATCGTACACATGTGTACGGGTAAATCTACCGTCACTGTACAGCAGTAAATACGCGTAACGTTGCGATTAATCGAGTAAACTGGATCTATATGGTTTTCGACGATATTAATTTATCGTAGTGAAAGAAAGAAGACAATAGCGAATTTGGACGCACTTTTAGAAAGAATGGCATTGTTTTATTTGTTTCATAATTTATGTATTTGTTATTCACAAAGAAAGCAACAAGTTAAAGCTTTATATATACACAGTTTCTCGCACTTGCAAAACATTATATTCATGTATGTATTAAAGTTATTCTTCAAAGCTGATCCAGTTTTTTCGGGTATTACTGGTTCATTGATTACTTGAGTAGAGTGATAGATAACTTATGAAGGTTTATAAATAATATTTTTGTGCAATAAATACGTTATGATAAAAAATAAGTTGCGTTCTTTTCTCGACCCGACACCAATTCGGTGTTATGATTTTTACGCGTACCGCTTGCCGTACAGTAGATGAACTTCATTGCCTGCATAAAGTTTACACAAATATGACCGGATTTTAAACCCTCGCGTGTTATTTTCAAGGTTTATACTATTTATTCATAATTTTGTTATTGTTCTTTGATATATATGCGATATTTATACATTTCCATGCTTATTGACGGAAAATTGTACTTTGAACCGCTGAAAAAACAAACTTGACAAAACTCAGAAATCCGACATTGTTTTAGTCCTTCCGCAATGAGATGTAGCGGGCAATAGATGAAATAGCAAAATCAAGAACGGATTGCTCGTACGTCTCATAAATGTAGACTATAGACTCCCATCCCCTGTATGCAACTGCCTACTTCCTAACATAAAGCACTACATGTATACATGTACTTTTATTATCAAAACATAGATACTGCTATGTACATTCCTTAAATCTGTTAAAAATGTTAATAAAGTTGACATTTTAGTTTTACTTGAATGATAACATTGGTATGTCCATTTGACCGACCACTACATCACTTCAGTCTACTAAACGAAACCACAGGTGAAGGTATAATGTATATCATCCATTCGCATTCAGCTTGTTTACACTGTCGAGGTTGTATTCTGACTAGATATTTTTACGAAAGGAATAAACAAAATAAACTTACATTGTGTGATACCGTCTAAAGATATTCCAGCATTTTTTTTAAAAGGGTATTGCAAAACTTACCACTATGTATATGATACATTATATACAACATATCAAACACTGTCACATATGTTGTCACGGTTGGATGGCTCGTTATGGATAATGTTTCATGTAGTATACGCTTTAAAACTGGACGTAAATTATATAAACACCATCCGTATATGTCATAGATACAGCACGGGTTTTTTTCTTCTATTGTGTCGTCTGACAGATGTAAGAAGGTACTTACGAAGAAAATACGAGTACGTGTATCTGACTCATACGACGATAATGGATTATGTGTAACAAGAAAAACTATAACAAAATTAAACGTTATAGGTAGACGAATTTCAAGAAGCATAT
Source organism: Lutraria lutraria (assembly GCA_964023205.1). Classification (NCBI taxonomy): domain Eukaryota; kingdom Metazoa; phylum Mollusca; class Bivalvia; order Venerida; family Mactridae; genus Lutraria; species Lutraria lutraria. Next base: position 33,203,160 of record OZ026837.1, on the reverse strand, counting down.
TGGTTTATGTTTTTTGTATGATTTTGCTTTTTTCATAAAGGATATTGTCTGTATATTTAATTCAATCCAAGGGTATAAAATATTTACATGATATGAATAATACACAATACAATGACAATCATGAGTATTTGACAAATTAATAAATTCATATATGTAGTTCACAAGCACATGGCTATATCATACCCTACATCAATCAAATAGAATTAACCCTAAATGTTAACGAATTCACCATAAATATGAGCACTATTATACAACCACATTAAACTTCAAATAGCCACACAACAACTTATCTACTACTACATTGAGTTTATTTACCCTCGCCACTGGGAAATCCCATTTGGGCGAGCTTAACAACTTATCTAGGCAATGCCTTCATGATATACTTACCTGTCAACTATTAATAGATTCAGTCATCACCATTAGCCAATCAAATGGCCAGTATTAGCCAAACTAGTAATAGACACTACAGTAAGTACGCGCAAACAGCTATAATAAACAAATACTCGTAAGTATAATTCGTCTAGAAAATATAACAATGTATAATACGAGTATAGATCTATATGTTATGACGGCCCTTTGCTCACTCATCTGATTGAAGCCTGTGTCTTCTTTCGTATTATATCAACTTGTTTAAAGTTCCATAATCATATAAATTTATTGGTCGTAATAGTTTCGGTTTGTTCTATAACAGAGGAATCCTGTGTATTTTCCTCCCGCGCATACTTTATAGCAAGAAAAAATGTTGTTTCCAAAACCAATATCGTATTTTTTCAATAGCATTGAAATAAATACTATTTATAGAACAGCTGTGTTTATCCGCAGTCACGTTATGCACACGTCGAAAAGTGACGTCACGCGCTCTACATATTTCAAGTTTTCAAAGGAAAAATCAAAGCGAAGTGAGAGCTTTTAGAAGAAAAAGGGCTCGTTTCATCGGTAACAATTATCTTGGGATAATATCAGCAATTGTTTGTTTTTTGCATATACATGTATTTTTCTATAGCAAAAGGCTACATATGGGACTTTAACTATTCTTTGAATATGACAGTCATGTAATTAAGATTTTACCTCGGAGATTTTCTTATGTTTTATAACCTCGAGGCCTGTAATAGAATTATATACACTACTCAAGTCCTCAATCTGTAGAATTCCTTTTTTGAAACCCTGCATTGATTCATCTATCTCTTGTTTAACGACCCATACGACAGCTATGTGCATTTCAGAACCGCCCCAGAATAAGGGGGGCGGGATAAGATACAGGAGAACCAGGCATTTACATCCCTACTCTTTTGCGAACAGTTTTTTCTGATTCTTTATAGTGTCTGATGTAAAAACACCGATACTCGACTCCCTCTGTTCCTGTGATTTTCTAGACACAGTACTTGACTTGGGATACTGAAAAAAGCGTCCAAGAGAAATTCAAAAGGCGAAGCCGGAAATCGAACCAACGACCTTTCGTTACCACTCGACCACTAATCGCCCCCTAACCCAGGCCAGCATTGAGATTAGTGTTTACTAATCTAATTCAATTATCTACCAAGTGTTAACTTGTTTTGCATTCGAAGTGAAGCGAGCCATTACAGTATCATGATTTTTTTAACTCGACGACTCTTTGTGTAAACCGGATAAAATGAGACAATGTTTGACATTCTCACCAGTTTAGCAAAATTCAACGCTTTGAAATATGAAACTTTCATTCGTAGACGGTATCGTATAAATCTAAGTTTAAGAGTATTTATCGATTCTGAGCGAGAACGCCTTTGCCCAGACAATTTCTCTTAGATAACAAAAACATGAAGTAAATGAACCTTACAACTGATTATGCAATCATTAAAGCTTCGGGTCATACTTTCTCTCTCCGTGGGGGCGGTCACAAATTGGTCTGAAAATGGTTTTCGTTTTGCAAATTGATATCCGGTATTGCAAACTAAATGTAGAGTTTGGTTTCTATCTTTAGAAAGTTCGTATATCTTCGAGCAACTTTTCGACTGACAATTTCTATTTTTCTGATACCAAGTCGAAGTTTGCAAAAAAGTTTCTGTTATGTGAATCAAATATATTTTTTCTACACACAACTACTCTCAGACTTGGAGATGTTAATATTTAGTTTATTAAACTGTAAATATATTTTATTTCCTGTTATATAAATTATACAGAATCCATATTATTTCATTTTTTCATTCACAACCTCTCTCCAAGAATACGCACATTCGAATATATCATATAATTATAGTCCAATCTGTGGGAGCGGTCTCGTATGATAAAACAATTATTAGACTCATGTACCTTAATTGTTGAATACTATACAGTGTTTACTTCTGAGCCATTGAATATACCGTGATATTCACCGGCAGAATGTCATTTTGACCGAGGCGATAACATGGCATTCTGCCGGTGAATATCACATCATATTCAGTTACTCACTAGTCAACAACTGCTTATCATATGAAAATATTTTGATTTAAAACCATTGACAATAACATTCGGTTTCATAGCTTAGTTAATGCATTATTTAATTAGCAAATGTATAGCAATCATAAAGAAAGAGGAATATATCACAGATATCCACTAATATTGACCTCATTCTATTTTTAGATTGGGGAATTCCGAAATGTCCATTAAATATCATATTACACCGTTGAATAAGACATTTATGGACCAGGCTTTATCTCAATCAAAATGAGTTTATTTATAAGTCATATAATAACGTTATACTGACGTACAAAACTGACTTAATTACCTGGCATCAAACTTCCGGAAATGCTTCATAACTTATCCATCATTTTCTCCATACTTTTATTGTGAACACACTAACTATACTGAATTCCGTCAGTGATAAGATAGTAACATACTAAGTAAACGTATTATACACGAAGTTCACTCTTAGTAAAGATAACGCTTGAACCAGATTTGAATACGAAAACAAGATTATATAGTACCATAAATTAATTTTAAACAGGACGGTTTAGCATAAGTCAACGTATTTATAAGTTATATCAGCGTTTGTAAAACAGTCGTAAATTTGCAAGTTACGATAACCTGTGGTCAACGAAGAGTTATATACGAACCTTCTCATGATAGAAAATCCGATGAATAGGGTCGAAAACTGTGACAATTCTTATTCAATTAAGGCAATTTTGGGTTATGTTGCTTTATACATTGCAACCTCTCCAAAGCAACACCATTTGGTAGTAGCAAAATTATGTTGTTGTTGAGAGGTAATGTTGCTCTGGAGAAGTTAAATCAATAGTTAAATCGCACATTTGAAAAAAAATCATGCTGTCGTTGAAGGGAGGTTGTTGCCCAAGTGAGGGCCGCTCTGAAGAGGTTGAATCAATAGTTAAATCGCACATTTGGGAAAAAACATGCTGTCGTTGAAGGGAGGTTGTTGCCCAAGTGAGGGCCGCTCTGGAGAGGTTGTACTGTATAATTAACTATATAATTAAAATATTTTACATCATAGCTATTGCCTGTAAACAGTCAGGTTTTTTTGTAATAAAAGTATCGACTTTTGTAGTTCAGATATACGAATATTGATTTTGATGCAGAATATATGCATATTAATTGATCTTACCTCACGAATATCCGTCTATAAATAGACAAATTATTGTCCGACTAGTAGAATATCCACCTCGTGCAACGTCAACCGTGGGGTCAAACTCCACTTTGAAATGTACTCAATAATGGTGATTGAGAGCAACAACTGGTCATTGACTTTTGCGAGATAATTTAATTTTTTATACGCCCGTTTGAAAAACGGGTCGTATTATGGGAATACCCTTGGCGGGTGGGCGGCGTCTACAACGTTGTCCGCTCTCTAATTCAAACAGTTTTATTCGGATCCTCACTAAGCTTTATGAAAACGTTTATGGCCATGATATCTAGGTCAAGTTCGATAACCAGCCCAATCGGCCGAAGCACTTATTAGTTATGTCCCTTGATATATTGAAAATTGACTAAAAATGCAGTGTCCGCCCTTTAAATCGACCAACCATCAACCTATCTGCATCAGACATAGTGGAAATGTTTATAGGCATGATACCCTTATCGCACCCGGTAATAATTTGCCACTCATAGTATGCCAAACCTTTTGACGGGCGTATTTTGTGACCTGCCACTCTTGTTAATATTTGTTTTTTTAATCTTAGATGTGTCCGATTTAATCATGAAAGTATTTCATTAAGGAGAGCCAAAGAATCTGCACCTACATAGAATAAACGATCACCCGTTACTCTTTGCACGTACATTTGCACAAATATATGACCATATGACGGATATTTATTCATACACTTGAAAGACAAATAACCTATACAAAAAAACAATTGTAGAGAATCTCTTTTAGGAATTTTGAATGAGCTTAAGACTAATCCAACTACTAGTACATATCAGCTGTATTACGGTAGACAGGCTAACCAGCCTCATCTGGATTATATAACAGTATTATCCGTAAGGATGGTCCAACCCTCGTCAACACCACCTCCAAACAAAGCCAGTTTCCCTTCCACACCATCTCCAAACAAAGCCAGTTTCCCTTCCACACCATCTCCAAACAAAGCCAGTTTCCCTTCCACACCACCTCCAAACAAAGCCAGCAAACCTTCAACGCCACCTCCAAACAAACTTAGACTCCATTCAACGCCACCTCTTAACAAACCTAGACTCCATTCAACACCACCTCCAAACAAACCTAGACTCCATTCAGCGCCACCTCCAAACAAACCTAGACTCCATTCAACGTCACCTCTTAACAAACCTAGACTCCATTCAACGTCACCTCTTAACAAACATAGACTCTCTTCAACGCCACCTCTTAACAAACCTAGACTCCATTCAACGTCACCTCCAAACAAACCTAGACTCAATTCAACGTCACCTCTTAACAAACCTAGACTCCATTCAACGTCACCTCTTAACAAACCTAGACTCTCTTCAACGCCACCTCTTAACAAACCTTGACTCCATTCAGCGCCACCTCCAAACGAACCTAGACTTCATTCAGCGCCACCTCCAAACAAACCTAGACTCCATTCAACGTCACCTCTTAACAAACCTAGACTCTCTTCAACGCCACCTCTTAACAAACCTAGACTCTCTTCAACGCCACCTCCAAACAAACCTAGACTCCATTCAGCGCCACCTCTTAACAAACCTAGACTCCATGCAACGCCACCTCTTAACAAACCTAGACTCTCTTCAACGCCACCTCTTAACAAACCTAGACTCCATTCAACGCCACCTCCAAACAAACCTAGACTCCATTCAGCGCCACCTCTTAACAAACCTAGACTCCATTCAACGTCACCTCCAAACAAACCTAGACTCCATTCAACGTCACCTCCAAACAAACCTAGACTCCATTCAACCATTCAACGTCACCTCCAAACAAACCTAGACACCATTCAACGTCACCTCCAAGCAAACCCAGACACCATTCAGCGCCACCTCCAAACAAACCTATACTCCATTCAACGTCACCTCCAAACAAACCTAGACTCCATTCAACGTCACCTCCAAAAAAAATTAGACACCATTCAACGTCACCTGTTAACAAACCTAGACTCCATTCAACGTCACCTCCAAACAAACCTAAACTCCATTCAGCGCCACCTCTAAACGAACCTAGACTCTCTTCAACACCACCTCCAAACAAAGCAAGCATCATTTCTACATTATCTTCGAACAAAGCCAGCATTCCTTCAACGCATTATCTCCCTTCAACGCCCCTTTTATTTTCATGTTGGTATTATACTGATTTAAACCCACATGAAGCACAAGGCGTAAAGCGACTGAAAAATGTCACCTCGTGAATGATTGGAGGTGGAGGACGCATTATCTCAGATCGACGAGTTACAGAAATAAGATAAATTACGAGGTAAAACGTTGAGTGAAGATCATAACAATTTCGCCTACACTTACTTGCAATCTTTAGTAAAGTCGGTCATTATTCAATTCCGTAATAGGTCTCGTATGTTAAAGCTTTTATTGGCATTATACCAGTACCAAGATTTCTTAGTGCCTTTATGTCATACAAAAACTCATACTTTAGAAGGAATATAGAATAATCTTTTGTTGTAATTACAATCTATCACAACGTCATGCTGGGCTTGAAACATTTCAGTCCAAACATTAAAACAAGGAAGTCGATAATTGTATGAGAAATAAATGACTTCATGTTTTATTCTGTACAAAATCAAGCCGAATCTGAAATTTATCAACACACGAGACGACAATGACTGTGATTACTGATAAATCTCGTTATCTGAGTTTCTAGGGACAGTGGAGATACATTTAAGAAAACCTGAATTTGAGATAAACTGATACGTGTATTGTATAATAATATTTTTTAAAGTAGTCGTGTTTCTTATCTTTATTACAATGTTTGCTTACGCTTTGCTTAAATAAAACATATAAGGAAGAAACAAATGATATGTTACCAACTAGAAATAAGAATGATACTAACAGTTGATGTTCCAACTTCGGCTACTTTCCACAAGACAGAGAACATTAGGTCTTCATGTAGGGGTATAATGATAGTTATTACACGAAATTGAAAACACGATGCCTCTTGCTTTACAAATTTTCGGATGTGTACGCGTTTAATACACAATGCTAGTCGGAAAGCGTTTATTGCAATACATATCAAATTTAAGGAATGCAATTTTTTATCAAGCTAACATCCTCTTTCTAAGATTGCAATGCCAAAAATGTCAGTGTTGGCGATTAACCGTACTCGATTTTTCAAGATAAACTCACGGTTATCATAGTATTCGGATACTCACTGCAGCTGAAGTCATATGCGATGGGAATGTGTTTGCCCTACCTAAAATTACTTTAATTGACAGTCATGATGTTTGTTGCACGATTGTAAACCTCACGGAACATTCTATTTTAATTAGCGAAATGTTCTGAATTGTGGGAAGGTGTTCATTGTTCGCCGATCAGTGCCAACTTTGAGATAAACAGCTAGCACAAGTTGTATTTAACATAATGGAAATGTTGAAAAACATGAAACTGAATTGGAGGCAAGCCTTGTTATGTCATATAATGAATATAACAAAATAAATCGGAACCACAGGAAACAGTATTTGACTGAATTTTTTACAAGCAGTTTGACATAACGAGATTCGACTGTAAAGTGCAAGGTCTCCAAAGAAACAACCTTTGGGAGTAGAATTCTTGTGTTTTTTCAGAGGTGGTTGTTCTAGAGAGGTTAATGATGAAACAGAACAGTTGGAAAAACATAATGTTGTTGAAGGGAGGTTGTTGCTCAAGAGAGGGCTGCACCGTAGAAGGTGTACTGTATTTGTCATTTATCTTTCATCAAGTCACCGATTTATTCAGATGAGATCGGTTCTGTCCCAAGTCAAACCAAGGACATTGTACGAGGGATTCCGAAATTATGCACATCCGATATATACGTCAATACGACGCTGTCGAACTTTCAAATCAGTTATTTCGTATTTGCATATTAAGACACAAGTAGGATTTACTATTCATAGAAAAAGACGTACACAAATAAATTGTTTGGACGCAAAGATACCAAAAGTCTCCAATGGAATAAAAACAAATGATTGCATCAGATGCTAGAGACCGTATAGGATTGAAATGCATTAAACATTACCACAGAAAGGGGATTCGTCATATAGTTTGAACAATCGTATATTATATGTTACCCCCACTCAAACATTTTAAGTCTAATGACGTCTAAATAATCATCAGAACTAAGCTCACTCTGAAAATATGTTTATCAAGTGCGGGTGTTTGAATTTTGAGCCATGTTTATCAAGTGTGGGTGTTTGAATTTTGAGCCATGTTTATCAAGTGTGGGTGTTTGAATTTCGAGCCATGTTTATCAAGTGTGGGTGTTTGAATTTCGAGCCATGTTTTTCAAGTGTGGGTGTTTGAATTTTGATCCATGTTTTTCAAGCGTGGGTGTTTGAATTTTTAGCCATTTTTATCAAGTGTGGGTGTTTGAATTTTGAGCCATGTTTATCAAGCGTGGGTGTTTGAATTTTTAGCCATGTTAATCAAGTGTGGGTGTTTGAATTTTGAGCCATGTTTATCAAGTGTGGGTGTTTGAATTTTGAGCCATGTTTATCAAGTGTGGGTGTTTGAATTTTGAACCATGTTTATCAAGTGTGGGTGTTTGAATTTTGAGCCATGTTTATCAAGCGTGGGTGTTTGAATTTCGAGCCATGTTAATCAAGCGTGAGTTGTTGAATTTTGAGCCATGTTTATCAAGTGTGGGTGTTTGAATTTCGAGCCATGTTAATCAAGCGTGAGTTGTTGAATTTTGAGCCAGACGACACTCTGAATCGGCTCGTTCCTGCATACTCGTACTACATATACATTTTCATGTTGATATTGAGTATAAATGAACATCATTGTGTTTTTTAAATACTTAAAATTATAGACAACCTCACCAGAGCGGCCCTCTCTTGAGCAACAACCCCATTCAACAACAGCATGATTTTTACCACTGCACACTTTAAAGGCCCATTAGCTTTTTGAATTGAATAATTGTATTTGCTCTGAAACAAAAGTTACATAATTATGTCTTTCTTTAGCCACATCTTGTAAAAATGTTGTCAGATGCTTTTTCTTATTTTTTGCAATATCATTGAAAAAATACTGTGCTACATTATGTAATTTTGTGATTGATTTTTTTAAAATGTTTTTTTGCAAATAAAAGTCAGATTCACTGGTAAGACATCTTTCTAGGTAAAATAAGACATACTTTAATTTTAACATTCAAAAAGCTAAAGGGGCTTTAACTATTAATTTAGTTAATATCTCTAGAGCAACAACCTTTCAACAACAACCTATTTTTGCTACTCCCAAATGGTGTTGCTTTAGAGAGGTTGCACCGTTAGTTAACATTTTTCTTATCACCTAACTGTTTAGATGAATTTTATGGAGGCCTTATTTTACCACCGTTTGTTCTGTAGTTCCAAATTCGTTTGGAAAAAGCTAGAAGACACATTACATGTACACATAATATTTAGGGTACGGGTCTATTTCTAAGGACACATTTTGTAAGAATACGAGATATAAATTTTCCCAAATATGTTTCATACTTCGGATGTTGTCGTTGGAAACTTTAAGATTGACGGTTAGGTGGCCGTGAAATATCTTTCCGGACTTAGGAACCGATAGAGAACTGAACGGTAACACAGTGTAATAATATTGGGCTGCAGGTGCGGAACAATCGCTGGTGTTTGCAAGATTGTTGTCATTAGGAACACATCGGCTTTTTTCGTTCCTCTAAATAATCACAGTATGTGATAATATCGGGAAATTTATTTTCTATGCAACGAAATTAAGATTGAATATGTTAAACTTATACACTGTCACTTAGTTGGAGTTTGACATTGATTTTGTTTACACTTTTATTTTTTCAGTTTGTGTATGGAACAGAACTTTATTTGATGTTACTTAAAACCACTTTGTTCTTGGAATTTAGTGAAATGCTTTTTTCAAATATACGAGCATGTGCTGATGTTTGTCATTGTTGTTTAGCTATTTATTATTCAAACATACAATTCTAGGTTTGACGACTCGATCGTAAATGTTGAATATCTTTTGTTTATCTTGTAAAAACTGTTGTCTTTACCAGCTTGACATTAAACTACAGTAAAACCCATAAAAACGGACTCCCTGAAAACCGGACTCCCTAAAAACGGAATTCCCCAAAAATTGGCCGATTTTTCAAGTCCCAATTTGTTCTGGTCTATCAAAAGTTCTCTGAAAACCGGAATTTTTAGAAAACCGGAATTTAACCCCAGTCCGGAAGGGGTCCGGTTTTCAGGGAGTTTAACTATGTTTATATATGACCAAATACGTAATCATGTCGATAAAACCTAAAAACTTGTAGACTTGTTACTAACCTTTGATATACTTGATAGCTTGATGTGCGTCTACGCCTTACATTGGTCTCGACTACGGAGTTACTCGTAAAGAGACATTAGAGAGAAACAACAAAGTTCTTAAAATGGCCTCTGTCGTAGACTGTCTATCGTTTTCATTTCAGAATTACCCTTCAGACAATGTATTCCGTGGCTGTTTACTATACATAGTATACAAAGAACAGCAATGTGTAAATAAAAAAAACAATTTCACGGGCGTTTCTTTCATTGGGGCCGCAATATTTGTTAGGTTCACATCCGGGAAATTGTCATTTTTTCCAGTGTCATGAGCTTACCAGTAACTAATCGGAACTCCTCGGCGTTTGTCCAAATAAACGCCTCGGATATCATATTCATTCCGTCATATTGTTGTTGTTATCCACGGGCTATACTTTCCATCGTGACTGAACTTGAGAATCCAACGATCGAAACAATCTGCTTCTTTTTCAATGGCACGTGATGTCAATTTTATCAGTTGCGAATGATAAAAACGTTTGACAGTCTGCCGTTCTAAGAATGATTCTTGAAAACGAGTGCCAAATTTTGAAAAATATAGTGACCGGAAACCACAAAACAAAGATTTGTAACCCTACACGTCTGTACGAGGCATTTTTTTATTCATCCAAATCATGTATACAGGTAGCTAAATACGTGTCTAACAAAAAGCCAGAAACCAGTTATAGTCATCATTTCATAATAAGTCCCTTTTATTGTACCTACTTTCCTTTCAACAACGATCATTTACTTTCCTCACACAAAAACAAATTAAACAAACCTAGTCTGCTAACTCTTTCAGGAGTTGAGTAATGTCCAGTATTAGTTATACATACATACATGTATACAGGTACGCTAATCATATATAACACTGTAAGGTATTTTCTCTCAACATCAAACCTAAAGTGTGAAACGTGCTAATTACTCGTAAACAAGAATAATGAAATACGCAGAAACAACAATAAATGTATAGAACAATTTAGAAACCAAGTATAGAACATTTTAGAACCAAATTAACAAATGCTATAGCTCTACCCAAGTATAGAACATTTTAGAACTTAAAACCAACAAATGATACTGGCTTTACCGAGGTGTAGAACATTTTAGAACTGATAGCTTTACCCAAGTGTAGATCATTTTAGAATTCAAACCAAAAGATGATAGCTTTACTCAAGTATAGAACATTTTAGAACTTAAACCAACAGATGACCCAAGCTTTACCCAAGTATTGAACATTTTAGAACCAATATCAACAAATGGTAGCTTTACTCAAGTATAGACATTTTTAGAACCAATATCAACAAATGGTAGCTTTACCCAAGTGTAGAACATTTTAGAATTTAAACCAAAAGATGATAGCTTTACCCAAGTATAGAACATTTTAGAACCAATATCAACAAATGATAGCTTTACCCAAGTATAGAACATTTTAGAACCAATATCAACAAATGATAGCTTTACCCAAGTATAGAACATTTTAGAACCAATATCAACAAATGATAGCTTTACCCAAGTGTAGAACATTTTAGAACCAATATCAACAAATGATAGCTTTACCCAAGTATAGAACATTTTAGAACCAATATCAACAAATGATAGCTTTACCCAAGTATATAACATTTTAGAACCAATATCAACAAATGATAGCTTTACCCAAGTATAGAACATTTTAGAACTGATAGCTTTACCCAAGTATAGAAAATTTTAGAACCAATATCAACAAATGATAGCTTTACCCAAGTATAGAACATTTTAGAACTGATAGCTTTACCCAAGTATAGAACATTTTAGAACCAATATCAACAAATGATAGCTTTACCCAAGTATAGAACATTTTAGAACTGATAGCTTTACCCAAGTGTAGAACATTTTAGAACCAATATCAACAAATGATAGCTTTACCCAAGTATAGAACATTTTAGAACTGATAGCTTTACCCAAGTGTAGAACATTTTAGAACCAATATCAACAAATGATAGCTTTACCCAAGTATAGAACATTTTAGAACTGATAGCTTTACCCAAGTGTAGAACATTTTAGAACCAATATCAACAAATGATAGCTTTACTCAAGTATAGAACATTTTTGAACTTAAACAAACAAATGATACTAGCTTTACCCAAGTATAGAAATTTTAAAATCAAACCCAGCGAATGTGTAGCTTTACTTAAGTTAGGAACATTTTAGAACCAAAATCATCAAACTTTCAACAGCGGTTGACTTGATATGGCAGCGGACTTTCAATGCACAAAAATGTCAGTAATTTTAAATCAAAGCACTGAGAGTACTGTCAGGAACGAAGTTTACATGTGTTAGATAAAACCAGCCTCAAAAATGTCTGTCCCTGTCGAGAATTTGATCAACAGTTCATAAAATGTTCATCAGTTTATTCATGAATTGTCCATGAACTAATTTATGAACCTTAGGCAGTCTTTATCAAAAATGTGTTGTTCATTAGGTTCATGAATTATTGATGAATTATTTTGATGAACCTTTGATAAACATTAATTAACAATTAATGAAACTTCCTGAACAGATCATGAACATCATCAGTTCAAGAACAAATTCTCAACAGGGATGTTATCTTAATTATGAATTAGAATTTGAAGGTTAAGTATATATTCTTGAAGAAATGTACATCTTTAAGCCAATTAACCACAATTATCAAGGAAAAGCTACACTCTAAAAGTCATGACATACAATGAGAAATTACAAGCTGAAAACCCAAACAAATTCAGTACCTCCAGTGCTTTGATTTGTATACACACATTGAACTGTATATAAACCGTCTGTACTTAACTTCTGACCCTGTTTCATTATGTTAACTCTCTATATACCTATAGGAACTCCGTACCTAAAATGGTAACAGATAAAAACGAAAGCATCATTAACCACTGGTCGTATATATAGTGTTTTAGCAAAACATTCGTACGTCGAGATAGTTCGTACATGGTTTCGGTTATTGAGCCCATTTACGATAGAAAAGAAAACTCGTGATTTGTAAATGTAATAAATTTGTCAGTTTTATACATAATTTGCCAAATTCTAATCAGACATATAAAGTGAGCTATAATCACATTTACGTATTAATATAAATGATGCAGGAATACTAACAAGTACGCTAACCTGGCAACACTGTAGTGAAAAGAGTAAACTAAGATATGCATGTAATTTGCATTTTTGTCTGAAAGCTTGCTTCACTGATTTCACCGAGATAGTCTTCGTAATGGGATGTCATTCTAAATGAAATATTTGCGAAACCTCGCCACTTAATGTTAAGTGGGGCGAAATAATAGAATGTTTACTTACGAAACAATGGTAGCTTTAGTTTTATTGTCTTCCATTGCAATGCCTATATTTGCATAGCGAATAGATCCCCTTATGGTAAAAACAACTTTATTGGAAAATTCAGATGCGTTCTCTCTGTGGGTAAGGCATGGAACGGTTGAAGAACTTACGGACGAATTTTATGACGCCGCTGAAAGGCAGCTTGTGATTATTGGCATTTACTCTTCCCCGACTATAATAAAGGCAATGTGAAATGGTGAAATGATTCCATTTAGATACTGGTGAAGCAGTATTTGAGACATAAGGAAAACACGGGTAAGATTCTGAATAATTATTGTCTAACATAATATTAATACGTCAATACAGATGAATCTAAGAAAGCATCAGTTGTTGATAAGTCGTTAGTTTTGTCATTGATGTCTGCAGCGTCGTAATATAACGTGTGCATTTTGTGACTCTTCTACTAATTTGTTCAGAAAAATTTGAGGTAGATTTTCTTCTAGTATAATTATTTAACCAATTGCATTACTAAGCGACGTGTTCATGTTATTCCGGATTTTCTTTTTATCTTAATTCAATTTTTCTGCAAACGATATTCTTTGGTGTATACCTAAAGCATTTTGAACTTCGAAATGTACTCATCCATTTGATATACTTTCAGACACAATGCCATTATATACCGTCGTCGAGGGAGCGATCTGACACCTTTTGCAATGGCGAGCATTTTGATGGTGCTATAATAAAGAAGTGAAATATATCTAAACGAACGGAGTACACTGTTCTGTTCTATTACAGTGATTAGACACGAAACATAACTGTGACGAAGTGAAACTCATAAATTGAATAAAAAATATCTGTATTCTGTAATGTACAGATTTAATGTAGGATGTTTATATACTGGAAATACTGTGAATAAAACATTATTTTCAAATCTGCTTGTGAAGGTAAATTAATTCAGCATCCAATTACTAATAAAACAAGATGGCGATTTCTTTAACGTGGAGAGGATGGACGTGTTCGATGCCTATCATTCTGGCGGAATTGATATTCTTCTTATATAAGACTGGTGAATCAATGCTCGATGCTACGATCAGACCGTATATTATACGTGTCGTCTGCCACGCCAAGTTTCCGACGAACGATTCAGTATGTAGTAATTTAGACAAATATCCCAACCTCGAAGACGATGTTCAATCTGAATCGGGTAATTACTTAATTTACTATCGAATGCTGGTGAATTTTCCAGCCATTTTCTTGGGACTATTTTGTGGTGCGTGGAGTGATAAATACGGGCGTAAAATACCCATGATGCTTCCGAGTCTAGGTAGCGTCCTTTCGGTACTATTTTATATGATGAGTCTCGCGTCCCAGGATTATGCCATCGGACTGATATTGTTTGGAGCTCTAATTCAAGGGTCCTTTGGTAAGAGCTCCGTCATCACTATGGCTGTGAACAGCTATGCGTCTGATATTACTGATAAAGATGACCGCACGAGGAAACTAGGAAAGTTGTTGGCGATGAATTTCTTCGGACTTTTTGCTGGTGCTTTGTTGGCGGGAATATTTCAAGACACGTCTGACCTGCCGGCAACCTTCTGTACGGTTGTATTCCTTCACGCCGTTGTTGTCATAGTGACGGTTATATGCATGCCTGAAACCGTACCATTTCCGGTCGAAAGGCAAGATCGTGATATTCCAAAAGGAAGAGGTCAACTATGCATCTGCGACAACATGAAAGAATCTCTCTCTGTCCTTGTCAAGAAGCGAGTCAATCAAGGACGTAAGATCGTTCTCGTTTTGTTCCTGATCTCACTCATGAACCAAACTTGCAAGGTTGGCGAGACCGACATAACATTGTTATTTGTGACCCACAGTCCACTAAGTTGGCCGAAGTCTTGGTACGGCTATTTGCTATCTTTAGACTATGCCGTAATGGGGGTGTGTCTTTTGTTAGTACTTCCCATCTTGTCAAATATACTAAACTTGTCGGACGGTGCTATTGTAATGATTGGCTTACTATGTAAAATCATTCGATTGTTCTGGGCGGCATTTATTCAAGAATCCTGGATGGTTTATGTATCAGTTATAATCGGATCTTTTGCTGGTATGATTACGTCATCAATAAGATCTTTGATGAGCAAAGCCGTTGAGGAGAATGAAATGGGGAAAGTGTTTTCATTGTTAGCAAGTGCTGAAACAGCGTCAAAGCTCCTAGGGACGGTAATATTTGTGTCTCTGTACGGAGCAACGGCGTATTTCTTCCCTGGTTTTGCGTTTGTGGTCGAATCGATCTTGTACATGATTATGCTGGTAATAATGGCGCTAATATACAAAGAATTGAAGACTGTTGGTACGTACGATCTAATATCAGCGCTGAACGATCATCGTATATACAATAATGAAAAACATAGACTGATTCCTCATCGACCGTTGGAGATTGTTGATGAGTTAGAGGAAAACCCGTCCATACCGGCACCACTTTCGGCTAATACACCCTGATCTGTGACGTCATAGTGACCTAATAGTGTCGTCAGATGGACCACGTGTTCAAGAGTACGTGCTGTGAGCTACAAAATAAATGTTTGTCGGTCTCAATAAGTAAAGCATAAATGGAAATATATGTAACATGATAATATGCCTGATGACATAAAGGATTGTGAATTCAAGACAAATAAACCATTGCAAGTGTTCTAATTGTAGTTACATTTTTTTTTCAGATTCTTTGTACCCGAGTTTCGTGTATACTTTTGTCAAAACAAATTTTAAATGTTTTTTTTAAATGTTTTTTCTTTTGTTAGCGTTTGCGATCATCTTCTTGTTTGTCCGTCGCACAGCGAAGATGACTATGACTTTTCCTAGCTTAGCTTCTTATCAATACAATAAGAACTCACTTAGTGACAGCTTAAATATTAATACATTCTTATTATAACGACGATTATTATAACATATTCATTTTCCTACCAGGTTTTGATATAATAATATTTCAATTTGAAAAAAGACCACCTCCTCCACATTAAGTCCGGCATGTAATTTTACCGAGATTTGCAGTGCTCAGTTTTCATATACAGTAAACCTCTTCAGAGCGGTCCTCTAGTACAACAACTTCCGTCCAGCAATAGCATGAATTCTCTCACTACATGATATTTAACTATTCGCCATCTGTTATTGTAAATGGCGACAAACATGTATTCATGTTTATACCATTAAACTTTCTTGAACTTGAACTTATTAATTTAACCTGTAGAGCAACAACCTCTCAACAACAGCATGATTTGGCTGCTCCCAAAGGGTGCTTGTTTGGAGGGGTTGCATTATAACTATTTCAAATGAGGGTTCTCACTAGAAGTTAAAAATGAACCATAGCTGATAATCATTTAAAGGGTCAACAGAATTTCCTGTTAATGTAATAGTAAATTTGATCCTTTTGTATAAATTCTCAAAATTCAGAAGCTTTATTTGCTATTATTTCAAATTCTTACAAATCAATGCATTTTGATTGGTCAATGGAGGGAGTTTTGTAATACACTTCGATAAACTCCTTTTCAATCGGAAACCTTTTGTTTCTGTACATTGTTAACGGACTACTTTTACCAGCTAAAGAGTTTTAGCGGTTCATGTCGGACATTTGTAAGAATTTAACAAAACGATTGAATTTAATTGGAAATAAAAGGATTCAACTTTCATTTCTGGTCGTTAATCGAAGTGTAAACTCCCTCAGACCTCATAACACACATTTCACATAAAAGCCCTTCAATGTGTTATCAGGTCTGAGTATGTATATTTAATCCTATAATATCTAGAGTCAAAATGCATTTTAGGAGTCAAATGAGAACCCTGTTTAGATGTTTACTTTCAAGTCATATCATTGATGTTTATACGTACATTATGCATCAAAATGAAACTTTTTAAAAGACAATAAGAATTTTCTAGACAAAGTACTAGTATAATATGGGTAACACCTAACTGTACTCATATAATTTGCCACAACATAGTTTCGCAATAACTTCAAGAAGTCCAATTTGATCAAACTCAATTTTAAAAGATTCTCAGCCAATTATTGAAGACAAAAATTATTTCTATCCAATTTATAAGCGAATGATCAAGTTGACTATTCAAACTTAAGACACGCAAGAATTCCACTACACGTTAAGGGTTTTTTTTGTGTGAAAGTATTCAGCGGATTTGAGAGATAATTTTATGTGTTATACCTTATTGATAAGAAAAAGGTTCCGAGAAAAAAAACACATAGAAACATCGCATCTCGGAGTTTACCACATTGGTCCTTTTTTAGCAAAACATATACTGTCTAATATATTTTATGCTGCCTATTTTCTATTTTATCTTCTTCGAATATTTCATCTTCTGGGTTTGAGATGATCCCGGCTGTATTTTCATTGCACTGACCTATGTACCATTTGGACAAGTACATTGATGCATCAGACAATAAATCGTCTTCGATGTTACCAGATCGACATTGGCCCTAACCGTTAAATCCAGAGTGAGAAATAATTTTAGAAACGAATCGTATCTTTAGCATATCTAGAAATCTATAGATAAGTTTTTGATGAACCAATCCTATGCTTATTCAAGCAACTCTAAACAAAGTAGTACACATGACCATATTTATGAGTTAATTGGAAATCGAACGATAATTCAACTTTCCATATACACTGGGGGCCAACGACGTATCACGAGAGGCGGTTCGCATCGAAAACATGTGTATGTTATGCAACGACAAACGACACATGTTATGTACACATAACGTGGTTGAAAAGCTAAGGACGACATTTCTCGTAGTTAGTGACATTGTATTTTGCTGGAATATCATATTCCAAGCACGAAACATGGTGAGTAGAAACGTTTAATACTATGAAACAGTTGTATGCAGTTAATTCAACTTAATTGAGTACCAATTACGTATGAATTAAGCTCAAAAGTTAGGGATGTTCGTAGACAGTCTTGTTTTGGTAGATTTTTCATTAAAATATTTTTCGTGAGTATCATTTCTTATACTTACTGGGTAAGGTTTACTTATTCAATCTTTTTGTCTTCATTAGAAATGTTCTGTAGGTGTAATAAGCACATGTGAACGGGTTTTTTTGCATACTACGACTGTGTTTGTTTCTCACAGAGTGTGTGTATGGTGCTAAACGAAGGTCATTCTTCATGTGTACGTTGCTCACTGAAGTCAAAATCAATTTCAGGATACAGACCACGCGGTGTGTATGTACTGCCGGTCACCATTTTCCAGCATTTTAGAAGCGCAATGACACTGTGCAAACTCCAGCATATAGCGCGTTACGTTCATGAGGGAAGCAGATGATAGAGGTACAACTAAATATCACAATGCAACTTAAAATGAAGGACCATTACGTTATATACAACATCGACGACATGACAACGATCACGGAAACTGGAAAAATTAATACCTACAAATAATGTAACAAGTGACAGACCAATATGGACATTTCTTAAAGTGAACACACCGACTAAGTCTGTCCATTGCCAATTGTTCCTGAAACAAGCGGAATCCGGGATGTACAGAAGTTTCTCAACCAGATGGTGCTGAACTGACGGAACAATTGGACACAACTATACTATGCTCAGACGAAGAGGACTTTGAAAAAGTAGATCTAACGTTACCGATGAAACAATAAAAGAGACCGTAGTACAATTACAAAAGCTTCTTCAATCCATCACATCTACTCTAATCATACCCCCATCACACTAGGGCAACGATTGCACTACACCCACCGCGTCCTGACAGGACGTTAGCAAATGAATGCATTTTGTTATTGTACCACCTGACAAGACATTTGGATGCTGAAATTGCCGTTTTCTAAATAAGAAATAGAAGAAAAAGAAACATGAATCAACTTAGATTATGTTGCGTTAGTGCATGACTATAAGCGGAAAGAAGACTTCTGTTTGGCCATCATGACCAGTTAATATAAATGGACACATATGGTACAGTATACATACGGAGCTAGTGAATGCAATGAGGACGTTATTGGGACCTAGGGAGAGCGCAGTTCAGTCTGCATGGACGTTACGTGAGCACATAATTTGGGCGTAGTATTAACGCAATAGACCTAGTGACAACGGGAAGCTGCACGTGTAATGAACTTACTGGCAACGTGATAGACGCAGTGAGAACCTGGCAAAGACGTTGTAAGGGCATAGTGCGAGCCTGAGTGCATCATTTCTTTTCGAGTTTGACCCCGTCCCTGCCACGGCCATCAAAATTTTCAGGACGTGATAGAACTTTGCGAGCGTGGTGCGGACGTGCTCTGGTGTGATTGGGGCATTATAACTGACCGTAGACGTCTTCAAGACTGGGTCACCTTTTTTCAAATGGTGGATATTGGCGAATTCGGTGCAAATCACGCTTGGATTGACGAGCACGGTGCAACATTGCTATAGATACTAATGAATGGGGCAATGGTGTTAACGAATCGAAGAAATGCAATCAAACTTTTTAGATAACAGCAGATTTCTAAATTGTTCAAACTCGTAAATTATATAAGTATGTGCCTAAATCTATTATAATGCAGTTATTAAATGATAAGACCATCTGAGAATTTTAACTGTTCTCTTTAGACCATCACACATAAATAAATAGATAACTGTCAACTGCAAAATATTAATTGATATACACATTTGACTTCAGACTGAAACATCACACACTCTGTTAGTAACATATACATCAAAAAGAGACTTCAGTTGACACCATACACACTTGTCTAGTGCGAGAGGCCTTGTTATATTAACGTGTATACATTCTATTGAATCTGATAAGCGGTGGGGAGATGCTAAGCTATGTTCACAGACATGATGCCTGTATCATGAGTGCTAAATATTTTACAAATGGGTTTCATGTCACAATAATTTTGAGGAAAACTGTTTTTTACCCAGAATAACGGACTAATTTGGCATAATTTGATGAATGACAACGCAATCATTGTACAGAAAACGCATTTTACGACGGCAAATACAAACTTAATAAAACAACTAACAAGACAATCCAAAAAAACTAACATTTCGTCCCCCTGCAGGTCAAACATTTCAAAATGGCATGTGGAGGTCAGAAAACCAGAGACTGTTTACATAAAATTTCGTTGCATAACATACACATGTTTTCGATGCGAACCGCCTCTCGTGATACGTCGTTGGCCCCCAGTGATATACGTCACTCGCTCGGCGCGCATGGAATTTTGATGCCGACCAAAGTACTATGTTTTTCTACATCCGCCATGCAATTATTTAACAAGTTCTCATTCAATGTTGCAGTGCAAGTCTATGTAAGTTCAATTTCCATAAGTATTTACAGTGTTTTGATTTTAATTTGACTTTACACGTGCTGCAATTGCCATTTTGAGTTTGAATATTAAATTCAGAACTAAATGCATCTACTCTTAGATTTAATAAACACAATTTCACAAGATCGCAAAACTGCCAACCACACCTTTTATCATATAATGATGAATACCACGTTCTCACAGAATCATTCACCATTTTTATTACATTTAATATCTCATATATGCTCGTTGCCGTAGATACCCACGCAATTATTGATTTTTTACCTTGAATTTGAAATTAACAACTGATGTTATGTCTTATTGCGCGCAGTCATTTATTTTCGGTTCCTATGAATTCTGAAGACTGGGTTACAGAAACAATAAAAATCATACAGTCAAATTGCGTCTGCCCAAAGTATAATTATGAACACTGTTACTGTATGACCATTATCAGTTATTCAAGACGATTATTGCTATCAGATAACTTATTTATGGCCTTGATAAAATCGAAATTGCATCTTCAATTCGTGATGCTTGTCACACAGTTTGATTTTAGACACATTTTTGCAACTGACGACACTCTTTGCTTTGAAGATCGCGAAACCAAATTTAGATAATTTATTATTTATAGCAGATACTAGCAAGAACGCATACAGCTTATAGGCAGCTAAACGAGTTTAACTACAGACAAATAATAAAAGATTGTACATAATGTGTTTCCAGCTAGGAACCAGGCATTCTACGACAATCAGGAGCGTCGTTGTATATTTTAAGATAAAACAAACACAACAGCAATGCGTTTTCTCCTGACTATGTGCGCTCCCAGTGCTGACGTCCATTCGTCTCGTCTGTTCGTCCGTGCGGGACCGCTCATTAAAACTAGTGATGCTTTAGGTCCTATGGTTGAAGGCGGAGTTGTTCGGGAATGTAATAATTAGGAAATGCAACGTGTGAACCTCGCTTCTTTTGGGATGCGGGAGAAGTGTGTGTTAGTCATATTGGTGGAACTGTAGTAGGTTGGGTTAGATGGGATGGTGTATTTATAGTTTCATATTCTGTATGGAAGAGTGGCTTCATTTACATTTACTTGTTAAAGGTCTTTATCCTTTCTTAACCATTATGCAATTAAATTTTTAAGAAGAATGAATAAAAAGTGGAAATAAAAGAAATAAAGAGTTAATATGGTGGCTGATTTCTGCCATTTCATATCTTCGTGTGTTCGCCCCCAAAAGTCGATGCACGACGACACGAACACACGATACATTGCTCATTTATCGTGTCTTCGCCCCGACCTTAGAGGGCGAATACACGAACACACGAAATATTAAAGGCGAAATAACGATATGTTGATAGGCGAACTAAACGAAATCTTCTCTTGTAGAGTTTCGTATCGGCGGGTATGAAATCTTCGTATCGGCGCCCTATATTTGTCGTGTGTTCGTGGCCTTTATTCACAGGTCTGTATTACAGTGTAACCTCTTGAAAGCAGCACCCTCTGGTAGTAGCAGAAGTATGGAGTTGTTGAGAGGTTGTTGCTCTTGATTGGTTAAAATGATAGTCAAATCGCGCAGTGGGAAACAATCATGCTGTTGCTAAAGGGAGTTTGTTGCTCAAGAGAGAGCCGCTCTGGAGGAGTTGTACTGTACCATAGCAAAATTCGCGAATAATTTGCATCAAACTTGATAGATTTAATAATATGGGCGTACATGTATCATGAAACTATAACACAATGACGTGAATTACAGATTTTCAATGAGAAAAAAAATTTCATTAAATATTGTATAATATTTATTATGTGAAATCTATTTTCTATCATTTTAATTATATCAACATCACACGAAAGTGTTACAATGCACAAAAGACAATCTTATTTTAATTAAAACGATTGATTTCCGCCTCGTTCATTTTACACCAAAACTCTCTCAAGTTACGTGATGGAATGCATTAATAAAGTTTAGCGCCTTCTGTGCGAGTATTGTTATGGATTTGTGCACGTATGGAAGACAAATAATAGATCAATGCTCCAGCTAAGCGTAACAAAATACTTAATACTTTGAAGATTGTCGGCCTTTCTTTGATTAATATCTCTGAGCATTTCTAGATTTGTCAATATTCCAGCGTGGTACGAGCAACCTCATTCATGTGTTAAAGATACGCGAATATTTCCGTGGAGTGGTAAAGTACGTTTCACAGGGGTTTAACGTCACACCAACGACTGCAATCGTAACTACTCGGGTATTTCCGTAACTAAGACAAACGCCGAAGAGTTCCGATTGCAACAACTGCGGTCATTTGGCGACCTTTTTTTAGCTTTAACCGCATACCTTTAAAAGTTTGTCCAAGGTAAGATTCGAACCCAAAGCGGTGAGAGGTTTGAAATTACAAGTCAAAGACCATAGTCGCTCGACCATAGTGGTCCCCTCAAATACTCTTCGAAACCACTCGAAAAGATACTACAATTAATACCAATTAATGCTTAAACATGCTGATCAATTTTGCATTTTCAAACGTTTAAAAAGCAGTTAAATAGTTGATTTATTGTAACCAGAGCTCATTGAATATCTAATTGACAATTCCCATGTTCTATATTTCGAGTTAAAATTCGCAGAGTCTTCAGTTATCAGGATTTCAAGCAATGATGTTCTCTGAAGAATGCCGAAATGAATGCTTAATGCTAATAAAGACGTTTTAAAAATCAATTCGCTACATTTTTCACATGGGCATATGCAGAATTAAAACTGCCCTTTAAATGACCTAAAATAAGCAAAATATACATATTCAAGGGCAGATAACTCAAAAACGAGATCATTGACCCCCATATTTTGCTTAAGATATATCTGTTATGATATGCTACGAGCATGCAAAGTTTAAAAAAATATCTTGATTAGTTTTGATTCTGCCTACAATTATGTCTATATAATGTGAAAAATGTAGCGAACTGTAGCAAACGTCTTTAAAGTAGACATGTTTGAGTCGATGTAAACCCCCTTTAAGTATAAAATTGTTTTTTTTAAAATGACGTCATTTTTGAAAACGAAATTCGTTTTTGTAATAATTAATAAAGTATTAAATAGTCTTCAAATCTGACGCATAAGGGATATTGTTGCTAGGGAACAAGTATTGGATGTCAGACGTTCCGACACGTCAGTAGTTGTAACTTTATGTGTGCTTGTATCTGGCTATTAACTGCTTAGTGTTAATTAGAGAATTAGCTGGAACGGGAACCAGAACATTCATAAATCAAAGTACTCATGGAAATTGAACTTACGTAGAATTGCACGGGAACTAGTTTAACATTGTATGGCGGATGTAGAAACTTTGTACATGTAGTACTTTGGTCCGTATCAAAATTCATGCGCGCCGAGCGAGTGACAGCTATGGAAAGCTGAACAATCGTTCCATGAGTAAATGCATTGTGAATCAATTTACGAACAAATGTAGATTTGGATTTTCCAAGGCTAAACGAATTCCCTTAGGTGCTATGGGTTTTTCCGAGGCGCTGTTGACATTGCGAAGCGCTATGGATTTTCAAACGTAAACTGAATTTTGCAAGGCATTTGTAACAGAATTGCAATATGTTAGAATTCGGTATTCCTTTTGACAAGTTTCACCTTCTTTACAAACAAATACGGTTTTGATAGCATAATTCATGAATATAACTCACTATGTTCGTAGATTGATAAGAAATGTTGTAAAAGACCAATAGTCATCAGCGTATTGTTACGGTGACTATAATAATGGTGGTGATCGAGATGATCTAACATTATAGAAGCTTCAAGATACAATTGATGGTAATTATACCGGAGTGATAAAAATAAAATATACTGTATTTTCATTTATTTTCGTCGGGCTCAATTTTCGTGGTTTTTACTAAAATGGCTATTTCGTGGGGACATAAATTCGTGGATTTTGATTTTTGACAAGAAGTGCCTTATCTCTGCATTTAAATTCGTGGGGATTTGATTTCGTGGATGAGCCGACCCACGAAATCCATGAAATTAAATCCACAACGAAAATTAATGATTCCACAGTATGAGGTGCCGAATAGCACAATTAGTCTTCAGATAGGGCGTATGATTATTCACATTAGTAAATGACATTATGCAACGCAAGCTCAATCGATTGTTTTGAGTCTGGTGATAATTACTAGTATATACTTACATGTACTAGCTTCAAGAAGCCTACTGTGGAATCATTAATTTTCGTTGGGGATTTAATTTCGTGGATTTCGTGGGTCGGCTCATCCACGAAATCAAATCCCCACGAATTTAAATGCAGAGATAAGGCATTTCTTGTCAAAAATTAAAATTCACGAATTTATGTCCCCACGAAATAGCCATTTTAGTAAAAACCACGAAAATTGAGCCTGACGAAAATAAATGAAAATACAGTATTACATCTTGTGATACGAAAAGTCGGAACGTCATGACCTTACATACTGGGAAATGTCTGTGATGCATCAACCCTAATGTCATCTAGTGTGTAATTGTAGTAGGTGTGCTCAATAAAAATGTTTCAAACCAGACAAAAGCTCATTAATCAATTATCTTACAACCTACGAAGGATGAAGCCATGTTTTAAAACTAGAAGAGAACCCTGTATGTCTATACTAACAGAACTTTTTATGCTGGTGTCAATTATATGCGTCTCCAATTTATCTGTGAGCAGATACACTTTGTCCTTATTAGTCCCCTGCCGGTGTTTACATCGAGGGAGACCGTAGGTTTTCCCTTCGTCTGTTCGTCCGTCTATCTGTCCGCCTGAAAATTGGAGCCTACGATAACGTGAACACTATTGAAGTGAGGATAATGCAACTTGGTGTGTGAATTGGCTTCAATATGTAGATTATGCACATTATTTTGTTTTTTCCTCAGGTCAAAATGGCGGTTGCTATAGTAACGGAAATAGTCAAATTATGGACCCTAAATTGACCCTGTAATGACTTACATGTATGTACTATTCGAGCTAGGTTGATAAAACGCCAGCGATATATTTCAATTTGTTTTGCATCTTTAAAGTACATTACATGTATAATTAAATGAGCGGCCATTGTTTCTCACTCTGCATGCGTTTCGCCGACTGAGCTGCCAGCACGCGTGTGAGGAATATCTATAATTATGGTCTAGAAGTAATTGGATTAGGCCAGCATTTATGTGGGATAATGTTTAGAATTATTAAAGAAAATTTAATCAATTTCGAATCACTATAGAATTTTCCCAACAAATTTTGAAAATTGTCTTAAAATTGGTATTTCATGACAGATTTTGACAGACTATTTTGATACGGGAGCATAAGCCTAATATGCTTTTAACACATTTGCTTTCTTGTGATTGCACAAATCTACATTTTAATACAATTACTCCTTATAATCAAATACACGTGAGTGTTCCTCCTGATTATAAGCACCCAGTGTCTTTGGTTATTTTCTAGACGAAAAATATGCCGTTCCTTCACCTGATATGTCATTATTTCACAGCATGTTTATGAATTACACCGACACAAAGAGCAAATTACTAGTATATTGATGTCCTTCCTTTGTTTAACGCCTCTTTCCAACGATATTTCAGTCTGAATATACGGCGCCCGGTTCAACTAGACTAACTAATTTTGCTGGACTGAATTCTAACAGAATTAACTTACTCTTGCACAAGGAGACGGCAACATACTGTGGAATCATTAATTTTCGTTGGGTTCAATTTTCGTGGTTTTTACTAAAATGGCTATTTCGTGGGGATTTAATTTCGTGGATTTTGATTTTTGAAAAGAAATGCCTTATCTCAGCATTTGAATTCGTGGGGATTTGATTTCGTGGATGAGTCGATCCACGAAATCCACGAAATTAAATCCCCAACGAAAATTAATGATTCCACAGTATCCAATAGAGGAAAATTGACATTTTTTGTCAACTTTTCATACAAGGCTCTTACCAAATAACCAAATGGCTAAGTCGCCAGTCTGTATCCTTTCGTAAATGAAAATATATATATATACATATGACTACCCCCCCCCCCCCCCTCCTGATTCACCTAGTACTTGTCACGACATCTTCATTGTTAAGAGTCGAATAAATCGAAATATTTTCCCTAAGAATTGTTTGCTTTAATAGCAGGTTCAAGTGACAAAACGTTCAATGAAATATTGGATACAAAAACTAGTAATTGACAAATGGCGATAGCTGTTGACATTTGAATTTTATACTCCTAATATAATCACTCGTATGTTGGACTTTTATGGTATTTATGTTCCATCCGAGCGCTACATATCATTGATTTGTGAAGAAAATGAAGCTTACGATGTATTGGAAATCATTAAATGATCAAACTTAGAAGTAAGGGTATATTGGACAGCTAACGTATAATCTGATGCTTAGACACAGTGGGGTAGCTGGGGGAACAACTTTCTGTTTGTCGTTTGTGAAAGCGTTTAAAATGATGACTGATAGTTAATGACGTTCGCTACAGTTTTCACATAGACATATAGGCAGAATAAAAACTGTATCTCGTTTTTTAGTTATCTGCCCTTGAATTTGAATGGTTTGCTTAAAATTCTAGGTCATTTTAGGGCAGATAACTTAAAAACGATATTGGTGACCCCAAATTCACTATTTTTAATCATTTCATTTTAAGCTCTATTTTTTATATTAACTCAAATATTAATTTTCATTGCTCACATCCATTAGGGTATATTTGTATATTCCGTGTGAAACCTTGCATTTATCGACTCAATCTCTACCCAGAGTTGTCGTTCCTTTCCAATCCACACATAGTGTGAGCGTAGCAGGAACGACAACTCTGGGTAGAGATTGTTATCGACTTAGTTTAACAAAGCTTATTCGACCGGTATCCGTCATTGGCCCAGTCTGCCCTAAAAAGCATAATGTCAGAATTATCATACATAGAATCATGTAGTGTTGATGTCCGCTCAAAACGGAAATGATTTACATAAACATCGCTTAGAAGCCATTACTTAATACTTTGTGATGAGTATAATGCATTTATCATTTGATCGTTCGATCATTCAAAGCACTGGCCCCGATGTTATTTAACTTGAGAACAGTCCCCGATCTCAAATCTTAATTTCATTTTCAACAAATTCTGGCTGATAAAGTATTATTTAGCTTTTATTCCTCCATTTTCTGAAGAGTTACAAACAAAAAGATATGAATATACAATGAGACATGATAATAACATGACAAATAGAATGACCTAACAAGCATCAATAGGCAAGTACACTTTGATTCATGTACTTCTAAATGTACACACACACACTGACACGCACACGCATGCAACCATCACGTTCTCACAGAAATGCACGCAAACACATTGTTATTTAAGTCAATACAAACATTAAGATTGAAATTGTCAGATTATTCAAGACCTTAATATGTAATTACCAAGGAAAAGAAGAAATGACATACATGTAGCAGGTTTTGTGTATAATCAGAGAGTCCTTGTTGCAATTAGTTTCTGCGAAAGCGAAATGAAACTTCTTTTTCAAGGAGTATTACTGATTAGACAGTCACAAACAAATCCATGGTGGAATCATGGTAAACAGGTATATATGTAGATTTCATTAAAACAAACAGTTTAATCCCAATGTTAACTACATTGTATTATATAATACTCGTTAGTTGTATGATGTAAAAATAGCGTAAACTTCCTTGGTATAGGAAGCGTTTATGCACATAAACTTTGGGTATTGTTCTGGGTTTAAGCTGCACTGAATAATGGCGTCGACATACCCGAGGACGTAATTTATAAGTGTATTACCACTTACGTCGCAAGTTAACAAGTTTGCTAGGTCATTACCAAAATGGTCACTGATTTCGTCCATGTATTCTTGACGGCGTAATAGAATGTCTGAGGTTTTACAGTATACAAAATATGAGATTGGAGATTGGAGACCATTCTCAAGTTTTATAACCTCGGAACCTGGTAATAAAAAAAGTTCTTCTATAAGGCTACAAATCGTAAATGCATGATGACATTTTAATTTCCTATAAACCTCTCATACGATAACGGGAAAATAACTTCAAGATTCAGTTTTTCAAGGATTGAAATGATATAATTATTGGCAGTAGGAATGCTTTATCGTAATGGTGGGCGATCTTTTCATTAATTTAGATAGGGAAGACTTGAGGTCCATTATTTACTACATGCATTTTTTTTTCGACTACATGACCATATTTCTTTAAACGTTGGCCGAATAATGCAAAACAATCAGTAACAATGGTTTCATTAAAGGGGCATACCCTACAACTTGGTGCATCTAGAATCAAAACAAAATGATGATAGATTAGAAGCTTGTAAAGGAAAAAGCCGACGAAGAAAGTTTCAGCCAAAAATTCATCCAATTAAAAATAAAATCACCAAAATATTAGTTTCCATAAAGATCGGAAACTCTTTGGAATTTGTTGCACAATTTTTGGGTGGAAGTGATTTATTATTCATAGCTATGATTTTTGCGGCTAGTACCTAAACTAGTCATTTTATGACCCAAGTTCTTCTTGCAATTATCCATTATATATTGTTTTACATATACATCTAACACATTTTTACACTTTCACAGAATGTTTGTCAGTTGTAGGGTATGCCCCTTTAATTTTACGTCTTACGTTGGAATTAATAGAAAAGGGGTTTGCAGCTTACGCGTTTTTAAGGGGCGCTATTACTGTTTTAAATGTTGGCATTATGCCAAGTTCGTTTATAACCATAACATGTGTCCTTTGGATTTGACTTAAAAACGCATTTTGAAATACATCACATTTATTCTCTATCTTAACATGTTTAATATGTAAATTCGTTCACATCTCATAGACGACACAATTTTCTCCTTATACTTATTCCTGATTCCCACGAATTTGAAAGCGATTATTTGTAAGCAATCCATGTTTCAATGGGATCATTACAGTTTTATAAATTTAAGGCATTGCATATATTTTGATTGATTCGGATAGACCAGATTTTCGGATAATCCGAGTTCGGATAATCGGGGTTTAACTGTACGTATATAAATCTTGTAAATGATAGATACACACAGTCATACCTGCTTAGGGGCCACCTCCGGATAAAGGGCACCATGTGAATAAAGGTCATTACTTTGATAACCGTCATTGATCGTTTAGAACACAAATTTATCCGAATAAAATCCACCTGTCATTAAAGGCCATATTATGTATCTCCCTAGGGTGGCTTTTGTTCAGAGATTTGACTGTTTTAATCTATTTAGTCATATCACGGAAGTTTAAAATATTTTTAGTTAAAATTTCAAAAGAATGAATGATTTTCTTA
The DNA here is from genome assembly GCA_964023205.1 of Lutraria lutraria. Taxonomy (NCBI): domain Eukaryota; kingdom Metazoa; phylum Mollusca; class Bivalvia; order Venerida; family Mactridae; genus Lutraria; species Lutraria lutraria. Next base: position 33,173,385 of record OZ026837.1, on the reverse strand, counting down.
CATGACAAGTAGCCATCAGCATACTACATATTATATCACTTCAATTAAAGAACGATTAGCATGAGTTGAGCGATGGCTTGTTCAGTAACTGTTTCGATGGTCACTTTTAGACGTAGTAGCTGAAAACACCTAAATATCCGAATCGTTCCAAATGATTAGATCTGCTTCATCTCTTAACTTGTCGTGAGCATTGGACTTGTGCCTTGTTGGTGTCTGTCTCTTCACATGATTCCAGTCGCTGTTTAATGATACTTTACATTATCGAGGTATTTTGGACTTTTGCCACAGTCCAATATACATTCGATGTTTAAACAATACAATACTGTGAATTATCGACCTGCCAATAAATTACGTATAATCAAGGACTTATATACATACATGGATTCGCAACTTCCGTATTAACAGTTTAAAGTAATCAAATCCCGCGATAATAAGACGTGAATCAACGGGAATACAAGCTATTGTTTACAAAAGCGAAAATACGAAAAAGTCCGTGATATCCGAATGATAATAACAGCTAAAATATCCGTGGTATTCCGAATGTTTAATCTCGGAGACGAAAGGATTATAATAGATGTCCGTCATCTTGGAATTTAAAATGTTCGACTGATGCCTTATTCAATGCTTCTACTTAGACTTTGTGGATTATAAATGTATCTCAATATCTTTAAGGAATTTGTTGCATCCTTTACCAATTTCCCGTGCCCAATTGCCAGAGTTTTATTAGTATAATCAAATTCGTAAACACCCAAATACAGCTGTCGGACATTGCCGAGTATATAGCAATGCATTGTGGGATCGCCGAACGATATCGTTTGATCTATTTTTAGCAGTTGCGAATCCATGTATGTATATAAGTCCTTGGTATAATACATAGTTCCCACATCTACAATATTTACCTCCCTTGGCGGCCATCTTGCTTGGCAAATTCAACAGGCATTGATAGAAGATATTTATATTTTTGTTTTAATAATTCTATACATAGGATTTTCATAAGTGACAATTCCATTTTCTTAAACCTGATGTGCTTATGGCATTAATAACTTCATGATTAAGTTATCTTTTATAAAATAAGTTGTTTAATAACCTATTTTCAGATTTTTTTCTATTAAAGCACATAAGAAATTTGCCTGGCAAGATGGCCGCCAAGGGAGGTAAATATTGTAGATGTGGGAACTATGTATAGAAATCGTGGTATTCTAGACCAGAAATCTCGCTCATATTCTTACATTACTTGTGAACGTTCATATTTGTGTTGTTTCCCCATTTCTCTTTGTAGTGACTTGCAAACCACTTTGGTTGGTTCTCTTTGATCTGGGAATGTACTAGACAAGTATTTTAAGGAAATATTGGCTAAGTGTGAGAATGGAAACTCTTTAAACAAATAGATTGTTTGTATGATTATTGTATGTTGTTTGTTAATGTGGGAGTGTACAAACAACATCAAGACTCAGTTAGAAAGTATTGTCAACAGTTTCTTTTAACAACAAAAATTATCATGATGCTTTGAAACTAGGCTATGCTTCGATACTTAACCAGGAGTGATTATTTTCTGTGGAATTGCGCTCAAAATGAAGTCATAGCCGATTATCCGAAAATTTATCTCAAGGGAAAAATTGAAACTCTATTGGACACGTGACCTCATGTTGTTGTTACTTAGAAAGTCGTGAAGATTTTTTTTTTATTAATTGGTTGTTTATAAATATTTAATCGGATTTTAATAAATTAATTAATTTTTAAGAGTACATTTTGTAATTATACGACCAAGTGGATTTTTTTCATCGGGTTCTAGTTTCATTTAGTTTAGTATATTATTTTTCTCTTGGAAGTAAAAAAACAATGCCTTTACAAATAAGCCTGCATGTGATACGACTTGATTGAAACATCGAAATATCGCAATAAATTGGATAATTCCTTTTGAGAAATGCTGTAAGCGGAAATGTTTCGTGAGAGGAAGTCGACAGAAGTTAAATACTCGTAGTTCATCTGGAAGATCTCATTATAACGATCCATTTTTGGCGTTAGTTTGCCGTTTTCTGAATCACAATGACATGTACTTGAATTCAATAAACGATTTGTTCTGGCGCTGAAATCGATAAAAATTAAGATCTGATTTCAAAATGTGTTTCTTTTTCTGACTTAAGCGCACACACAGACAGTAAATTATAGCGAAAATTTTACTGCCATAAAATGTGCTAGGTCGCGGCCGTGGTCCAGGGTTAAGTGCCTGTATTTGTAACCCTGCGATCCAGGTTCGATTCTCGGTCGCGGCTGATCATATCCTTCCGTATGAAAACAATTGTTGAAAAAAAAGCGTTAAACCCAAATAAATAAACAAATACTGTGGAATCATTAATTTTCGTTGGGGATTAAATTTCGTGGATTTCGTGGGTCGGCTCATCCACGAAATTAAATCCCCACGAATTTAAAATGCAGAGATAAGGCATTTTTCTTTCAAAAATCATAATCCACGAATTTATGTCCCCACGAAATAGCCATTTTAGTAAAAACCACGAAAATTGAGCCCAACGAAAATAAATGAAACTACAGTATATGGGAATAATGTGTCTCTGGTTCCCGCTCGCAGTCCTCACATAAACTAGTGAAATGAATGATAAGGACAAGCGTATAAAGAATAATTCCACCAGCCTACTGGGATCGTTATCCAAGATAGTAATAAAATTTAATAGCTTTTCAGAAACATGTACTCAATGTAACAATTCTTTAAATCAACGCATATTGACGTCGTCTGAAAACGAAACTGATTTGCATAAAAGTCCCCACGAAGATAATACTGCACAATAAAAAAATGTTTTTTAATTCAAAATCGTTTCTGACGATGGTTGGTCACCCGAACATGAAATACGAAAGAAAACGTAATTCTAGCTTAAATGATCGATGTTACGATATGTTCAAGAAGACAATTTACAAAAATCGCAAATCATCACAATTTTCACGGCAATTTGAATCACTTATGGCTTTAGGACTTGGCTTTTAAAGTTGTTACATTGTTACATGTTGCTCTTTTTATCCGAAAACCAGATTTCAGATGTTACCCTTACGTGAAGAAAACCGCTGCATGTTTACCTTAATTGTTTTTGTGTTTTGCCTTACTCACAGAATCAAGCTGTTCGAAACAATTACACATACGCTGTTTGCGCGACGAGATTTTTCTATTGACGCGTCATGTGCAACCAAATATTGTCCCTGGCTTCACATTGTCTTCAAATATCAACAGCCCGGTTAAATTTCTCCTCCTATTATATTTGGTGCCGTGAGTGTGAGACTATAGCCTTGGAATCCTAGAACTAGGGTGAAGCAAATGGTTGGGTTGGTCTAAACAGCCTGTGGTTGTCGCGATAAGTTACTTTGAGAAAAAGGAAGGTGAATGTAGCAGTATGGTAATTATAAATTGGCTGTAATATTAACAGCCCAATTAACTCGGTTGGTAGAGCATTTGACTTGCAAGCAGGAAGTCGTGGGTTACAGAGGGATTGTTGATATTGCGTGTAGTTTTCTAACAGCTCGTATAAAAATATGTTCGCTTCACTTGAAGAAATACTATCTAGAATGACTACAAAATCATCAACGAACTTATTAACGTATAACAAACTTAAATACACCTTACGCATGTCATTCCGTTGATAAATAAAGCAATTACCAGCGGGTTACACATGACAAGTGTTGGGTCTCCATTACTTATTGCATGTAAAGCACACATAATCAAACGACACATGAATATTCGTCAGACTCACGCTAAGGGTGCAGGTTACCAATTCATTTCGTTTGCGCAAATATTTTCTATTTTTGATATTGATATTTCTGTGCCATGTTAATTAATATGCTATTTAAATAAAAATCGCTAATTCTAAACCCAGCAACCGACCATGTCTCTTTATGTGAGAAAGTATGCAGTTGCATAGAGGGTAGGCGTCTATAGTACTGGTTCTTCACAGGAACGGTGGCTAGGGGAAACTAATTCTAAAGCTTAAAAGTCATGATAATTGTATACAATTTAGCCCTTAACCTCATGTTGTAACTGACATCAAATCTCTCATTTAAGCGACTAATTTGGTGTTCGATGACACTACGTAAATGAACAAAATAATAAACTATCTTCGTGTTCCGTAATGAACTTAATTCTGATTATAAACAGTTAAGATCGATTTTCCGAAGACAATACACTCTCAGTGATAAGGCTGGTGATCATAAAAACATGGAACCCAAACATTTACCGACAGTTAAGCCCATACGGTGTAATAAAACGAAATGAACATCAGTTTCAAGTCGTTATTTATCACCATAAAGATTTAATATCACGCGTTTTGTATCAGGATGGAGGCATTTTACGGACGCACGAAGGTCCATACATTCAATGTCTAAACAACGGAACGAAATGGTAGAGACGTATATTTAATGCTTAGGCTTAAAACTTCATATTTATGGGTTAAAACCATAGGAATTGGTGTATTATGACACTTCTTTACACATATATACACTTTCTTTAGATATCAAAAAATACATTGCCATGGCAAAAGTCGTGATATTTTGCCATGTCAAAGGAAGTTTTTCTTTGCATTTTTTTTCAAGAAACCTAGTAAAGGTAGAAACATAAGATTTTTGAATGAATAACTAAATGCTACAATTTAATAATGTTTTTGTTTTTCGAAAGCGCGTAAAAATGGGGACTGTATTTGCCAAAGTCCGGCACGGCAAAAACAAACCGGCGGAGGTTGTATGATAAAACTTAATGACAATGCAATAAAGTCTATAAATCTGGCTACCACATGCTCATATTAGTCGTGATAATGTACAATAACATTCACATAAAGATTAATTTATATGATCCCAGCCCTGATTTTATATACATGTGCATATAACAGACGCCATGTGTCAACTTTAAATAGTGAAATCACCTTCGTAGTAAAAACATGACAACCGGACCCCTTCCGCGCTCGGTCAAAAGTCCGGTTTTCTGAGAATTCCGGTTTTTAGAGAAGTCTTAATTAGTTCCGAAAATAATGGGACTTGAAAAAATCGTCCGGTTTTCAGAGAATTCTGGTTTACCGGGAATCCGGTTTTCAGAGAATTCCAGTTTTCCGGGAATCCGGTTTTCATGTGTTTTAATGTGTATGTATATGAATAGAATAATAGTGTCTTGAAGGAAAGTCTCGAGTAGGTTATGTAAGGATTGCTATTGTTGCGAATTTTGACGTTTTACTGGCCAAAGGCAATTTATCATTGCTGTTTATGCCAATAAACTTTGAACATGACCAAATTTAGTAATAAACGCCATTGATTTTAGAAGCAATACAATCGTAAGTATATAATGAACAGTATACGGGTATATCCGGATTTTACTGGACTTTAACCAATTCGCTGATACATGATATTAATGGAATAATTGAATATCGATGGACAGTTTGTCTTCTGTATTTGTCAGGAAGAATACTTCGATCGTTGAATCGTTGATTGAGTGGCTTTAAAGCTACTTTATTGTGTTACATCAAGAGGATTTCTATAAAACAGCAGAGTTATCAATAACAGTGTTGATCCACGTGACTTTTGACGTCACAAATGGGTATCTCTTTGGTTGTAACATAGCGGGATGTCAGTGTATTTTCATTTGGCGCGAATGTTACAGAAAACTATACAGAATACAAAGAAATGACAACTATTCGTGGAACAAATACACAAGTTCTGTTAAGCATGCACTATGTGTCGTGAAAATGAAATCGGAATAAAATACTTGCAGCCTCTTTTCTCATGGCTTCGTTCAAAGAAAATGCTTGTCACAATACCCATTTATGACGTCAAAAGTCACGTGGGTTATCAACACTGAATAAGACCCATGTATGGCCCATGTGATGAATGTGCTTCGTGTTTAGTGACTTATGTGATGGATGGGATTCTGGTTAGGAAATTGAATAAGGTAGTTCATGCTTGGGATGGGTTACTAGTATGCGTTTGTTTCTAGGAATTCTTAATATACAGTATATTACTGTATGCTATTGTAGAATACATACTATGTAAATTGTCAGACCATGCCATGAGAGCAATAATACGATAGAGAAAGAAGACAACTGTGTTGCTTACGAAGGATGTGAGTCTAGTATACTGGTTCTTCCCAGGAACGATGGTTAGGTGAACAGTCCGCCTCATATGACTCTGACTGTTGAAAAGGGGCGAAAAACTTAAATGAACAAACAGAAAAAAATCAGATACGAAATGCATCTATTTTGTGGACATTGATTTTTATCTAAAAAGATTAACAAACTTCAATAGTTGTATCTAATCATTAAAAGTTTTTTCTTCTTCAGATCAGAATGTTCGAAATCGCCATGTCCTGGGCGAAAAAGGTGACCTGACAGGCTCTAAATGTAATAAAACGAAATTAATAAATCATTACCGAACGTGTCATAAGTTATAAGTTACCACGAAAGGTTGTATTCAGTAAGAATTTGTAGATACATGTAATTATACCAGTACAAAAGCGCCATCATTTACGCCCCCAAACACATTTATGAGCATAAAATAAGAATTCACGTGACGACCTTAGCTGTTTAATGCGTTCAGAGAGAAAAGTTAAACACGGTTTCATAAGAAACGCCAAATGGCGATGCATTAAACGGTGCGATAAACAAAATACGAAAGCTAATACATGGAGTAGGTGAGTAAGAATCTTTGTTAACAATCATAAAAGTTAATAATTCAAGGGAAATTTTAAAAGAATATACAAGTCGATCCGTACACCTTGTATTTTATAGTACATTTGTACTGGGAGTATATATTATGTAAAAAAGAAGTCTAACTTCAGCCAAACTTAAATTGTTTATTTAATTTATTTAAACTGTCAACGTTTTCGGCCATATTGGCCTT
>OZ026837.1:32967223-33166306 GCA_964023205.1 Lutraria lutraria | reverse complement strand
TGAACACTATAATGTCCATACGTTCGGTGAACAAAACAAATCGTGTTTCACGAGAGTAATTATAAGACTGTCTTTATCTTCACGTCATAGCACACTCATATAAATCTTTTCTAAAGTTGTTTATAACCATCAGCTAATGTTTAATCAATGACAGCAAAATATCACTTTAGATAATTCATTTAAAACATGAAGCAATTTTCCAATTATACCACAGACAACTGTTACATGATCCAGTTGGAGAATACTTGTCGAGATGATACTGAAGATTACGTTACATGCAATGCGTTTTCATGCTAAGTTCGCTTTCAAACATCTCTTTCAGAACAAGCGATTTATGGATCAGACAAGCCTGTTGCTTTTATTGCCTAAAGATAAAGCCAAATTGATTTAGACGCATTTTGTAAAGTCACATATACAAGTCGACTTATAAATATTGATGACAGTTCAAGAATCTCCCATTGACCATTGGACCATTGACTGAATTAATCTGAAGATATAAAAAAGACGTAACGTCAATGTGAAAGAATGCTTGATTAAACTTTCCATTATACAGAATCTATGGTAAATTCATATCGCGAGAGAGTGAGAATATGAGGAGGAAAGGAAAGAATGAGTGATGGAGGGAGATAATGAGTGATGGAGGGAGGGAATGAGTGATGATGGAGAAAATGAGCGATGGAGGGAGAGGAGGGAGGGAGAGAAAGAATGAGTGATGGAGGGAGAGAATGAGTGATGGAGGGAGAGAATGAGTGATGGAGGGAGAGAGAGAATGAGTGATGGAGGGAGAAAATGTGTGATGGAGGGAGAGAATAAGTGATGGAGGGAGAGAATGAGTGATGGAGGGAGAGAATGAGTGATGGAGGGAGAGAATGAGTGATGTAGATAGAGAATGAGGGAGGGAGGGTGAGAATGAGGAGGGATGGAGAGAATGAGTGATGGGGGGAGAGAATGAGGATGGAGGGAGAGAATGAATGATGGGGCGAGAGAATGAAATACGGAGCGAGAGAATGAGGATGGAGGGATAGAAGAAGTGATGACGGGAGAGAAGGAGTGATGGAGGGAGAAAAGGAGTGATGGATGGAAAGAATGAGTGATGGAGCGAGAAAAGGAGTGATGAAGGGAGAGAATGAGTGATGGAGCGAGAGAAGGAGTGATGAAGGGGGGGAATGAGTGATGGGTGGAGAAAAGGCGTGATGAAGGGAGAGAAGGAGTGACGGAGGGAGAGAAGGGGTGATGAAGGGAGATAATAAGGAGAGATGGAGAAAATGAGTGATGGAGGGAGAGAAGGGGTGATGAAGGGAGATAATAAGGAGAGATGGAGAAAATGAGTGATGGAGAGAGAAAAGGGGCGATGAAGGGAGATAATGAGGAGAGATGGAGAAAATGAGTGATGGAGAGAGAAAAGGGGCAGGGGGGAGAAATGAGGAGGGATTATATATGAGGCGTATTTCTCAGTTACGGAAATACCCAAGTAGTTACGATTGCTTCAACTGTATCTCTCTAAATTATTGGTACGCATCCGGGGTGCGTTCTTTTGCCCCAAAACAACACGCAGATATAAAGGTACCCATAGCATAAATATCGTATAATCGTTCCCGAGTTTTCTTAGACGTACATCATAAAAGATATAATCTAATTTACAGCCTCGACTGCTAAATTATTCATTTTTTAATTTCTGAATAGATGCAGTAATACAGCTAAAATGTAAATAATGGTGTGAACTAAGTTTTGAACGATTTTTGTTGAAATTACAGACTCAGATTAAGAGCTTCCTCCGCACAGAATTTCATATGCGATCTGTCGACTCCAGAATTGTATTTATTGACGGCGCTATAAAGAAACAACATGCACTCAACATCAACAATGTACCTACTTGATTTTTAACGGCCCATTCGACGACTATGGTCATTTCAGGGCCGCCCTAGAGAGGGGGGAGCATTTATATCCATACTCTTATTACTAACTGTATTATAGATATCACACATTTAAATTAGATAACAAAATTATATTTCAAATACAGTGATATCTCACTAAGCGTCCTTTTTCAGTATTAAGATCGTCTCACTATAACGACCGCTAGCTTATGGATTGGTCTTTATACAAAATTTATTATTTTCTCTATAATTTATGATTTTAAGACCGCCTTCATATTACGATTGATTTTGTTTTAGTTTTTAGTACCACGGATGGTTTTATTATCTGAGGTTTATTGTACCCAGATGCGACTCCCCAACCAACAAATGAAATAGCAAAAAAAAACATTTATAATAAGAACAAACACCATATCCACTCAAGTGGTACAAAATGTTGGACTAAGTAGTGATAGTAGTATTGGGCGGTACCCTGGGTACCAAATCAACGTAATTGGTACCCAGAAGTTTTCAAAATTGTGACAAATTGGGACAAATTGGAAATCAATGTTGTACCCCAAAATAGTATGAATTGAATTTTAGGAATGTTCTGGGTACTGTGTGTGTTTTGTTATTTGTACTGTATAGACTTAGACAATGAGAGAATTTTCTTTCGAAAAGACATGGTGGCCCTGAAAAGGGCCGTTGGTGGTCCTGAAAAGGACCGTTGGTTTCTTCATAGCTGTTAGTCGGATCTTCATTTCTTTATTTCTTTACCATACTTGCCCCGAGGTTGTTTCTCAAGGTCATGTTTTCGTTTCTTCGTTTCTGTCATCTCCGGTTTCTTTTTGTCATGCTCCGGTTTCTTTTTCTCATGCTCCGGTTTCTTTTTCTCATGCTCATGCTTTCGTTTCTTTGAATCATACATAAACTGTACAGGTACAATCATTTCTTGTGGCTTAAACCGTACTTCTTGATTTTTCATGAGTCTGACCATCTCTTGCATCACTTGGTTCATCTGTACCATTTCTTCCCTGATACCTTGTAGAACAGACAATCCCGTTGTAGGCTTTGTATCACCCATTGTATTAGACTGTTTATCCGTCATAAGCTGTGTATTCGCCATAGGGGGCTGTGTATTCGCCATAGGCTGTATAGGCTGTGTATTCGCCATAGGCTGTATAGGCTGTGTATTCGCCATAGGCTGTATAGGTTGTGTATTCGTCATAGTGGGTTGTACATCTACCATAGGCTGTACATCTACCATGGGTTGTATTGGCTGTACATCTACTATGGGGGGCTGTACATCTACCATGGACTGTTGACTGTATTGGCTGTACAGTGGTTGACTGTATTGGCTGTACTGTGGCTGCCTATACTGTAGTTGACCGTACTTTGGCTGGTTGTACTTCTGTTGGTTGTAATGCATACCCGCATTCGGGTCTATCAACTCAGATGATTCTAGTGCTTCTCTCAATATATCGTATGGCATGTTGAAGGACTCCATGCTAGATAATGAAAAAATAGTGTCTGTGCCGGGGGTATTTATACTTTTTGCCTGCACGCGCCAGTGTTCTATTAGGTCAAGGTCAATTGTGAGAAGTTTTTTTTGAATACGTGTGACACTTCAAGTTTTTTTTGAATACGTGTGACACTTCAAGTTTTTTTAAAATAAGTGTGACACTTCAAGTTTTTTTTGTAGCAGTGTGGCACTTCAAGGTTGTGTCAAATTCAAGGTTATATTGTATCAGTGTTATATTGTATCACTGTTATACTTTGTAGAAAAATACATCATAAAATCACAGCAATTTGCATACATTTGTGGGAATACTTTGTACACATCATACAATCACAGCACTTTGTAGAAAATACATCATACTATCACAGCACTTATATTTGTGGGAAATACTTTGTACACGTTATACTATCACAGCAATTTACAGACTGTACACTTAATATATACTATCACAGCAATTTGAATACTGTACACTTAATATATACTATCACAGCACTTTGTGGGAAATACTTTGTACATCACAGCACTTTGCATACATTTGTGGGAAATACTTTGTACACATCATACAATCACAGCAATTTGCAGACTGTATACCTAATATAATATAATTACAGCACTTTGTAGGAAAAAATGTTATAATGTTTATAGAAAACTCTATAAAACGTACACTTACCCCACACCATCTACGCACCAGCATATTAAGTTTATAAATGACGTCATGATTTGACGTCATCAAATAGGAATGTAAATATAGTAGTAAATAGTAAAGTATGATAATATTGACAATATGAGAATGATTCTTTCTGAATTGTATGGGGGCCCTGAAAAGGGCCGTTGGTGGTCCTGAAAAGGACCGTTGGTGCTTGTATGGGAATTAATGGCGTTGACCGCATCTCCCCATACAAGCGGGACACCACTTGTCCCATTTCTGCACATCCTTGGGATCTGGTGTAGGTTGGTAGAGGTTCGACGGAACCTCTACCAGTTCATCTTCCCAGTTCTCTGGGGTTGATTCTTGAGGGGTATCCCCCCAGTCCTCTTCCCCAGAGCTGACCACGACCTCCTCTTCAAACTCCTTCCCCTCTCTTAGGGTCTTGACCTCCAAGCGCAGCTCTTCCAACTGCATCTCAAGTTGTTCAATATACCGCCCTAAGGCAGCATATTTTCTTTTGATAATGTTAACTGTACGCTGAGACATCTTGATACAGAATGAAATTAGATCAAGGTAAGGTCACTGACTCTCATATGATACAAGGACTCTGATTGGTCCATTTTAACGGTATTTCATTGGTCCATTTTAACGGTATTTCATTGGTCTATTTTACTGGCATTTCATTGGTCTGTTCTAGGTCAGTGTTTTTCTCATGTTCCATAGCTCATTTATGTTTCATGATTCAACATGGGCAACTGCTTGAAAAGTTCTTCTGATGAACCTGATGAGTTACAAGAAGATGTTTGGGTGGTCAAGATGGGTAATTTGTACCCAGACTTGTCTGAATTCCAAGATGTTAGTATTGTCAAGATGGATATCAAGATGGGTAATTTATACCCTGACCTTGCCATCTTTTATGATGAGGATTTGAGAGCCAACTATTGGCGGTACTTATTTCTTGCAGAAATGCAATGAATTACCCAACGGCCCTTATTAGGGCCACCATATGTGTTAGATTCGTTTTATATCTCAAGCAAAGACAAAAGCATATTACATTGTCTATCATTTTATTTTTGAAAACATTCTGAGTAACAAAGTACAACAAAGTACAATCAAGTTCAAAGTACAAACAACAAAGTACAACAAAATACAACTCACTTATATACACAATTGTCCAACACAATTGTCCAACACATTGTCCGGATTACACAAAGTCACTCACAGTTTTTGTTGGATTCTTTTTGTATTTACGTTTTTTCTTACTCTGTTCTGCGTCCTGTAGATCGACCTGTTCACCTTGTTTCTTAGGACAGTCTGCGATGAAATGTCCTTGTTCATGACAATAAAAGCATTCATTGTTGAAGGGTTCCGTACAGCTTGTAGAATAATGTCCTTTCTTTCCACAACGATAACACTTGATATGATCCCATGTTACATTTTTCTGTCCACAGAGCTGATCCGCTAAGTTGTTAAGCTCTTTAATTTTTTTCTTTAATGAATACATCAAAGTTTGATCTCGGTTCTCTTCAACTTGGTTCATTTTAGGATCGCTCATGTTGAAATGATAAAAAACGGACGGAGCGTACGTCTTTTATAGAGTGTCACGCGTTGTGACCTTGAACCCGAAGTATAAAAAACGGCGGAGAAGTTTTAAGATCATAATCATGTCAGATACCGACAGTACTAGTGGTGAGGATGAACCTCCAACTAAACGAAGCAAGTTTGAGCCTGTGCGCGACTATTATGACATACAGTCACGCATGGAAAGAAAGTCAAGGAAATTCAAGACTCAATCTAGAGTATATGATGTGACATTTCAGCCGTATAATCAATCGTTTGAATTTACAAACAGGTTGTTTAATGATATGATGGATCAGCTCTACAAGAGATGTGAAGTGAAGTCGAATGATCGAGTTCGAGTATCTATTCTACATCCTGATTTGGACTTTGGGATACATGTTCCGTTTAATAGGGCATCTCGTATTAGTGGAGATACATTATTGGATGAAATTGAACGTGTGGCACAGAGTAACCGTCAATTTAAAATTCATGATGGGGCGGCACAGATGGAAATTACGCATATTGCTATGCCACAGGGATCCGGAAAGAAAACGTTTAAAGCATCAAACTTATTCAGTATGCGGAAGTCAAAGACAAGTGCTGTGTGTATTGACAATAGTAAAGACTCTATGTGTTTAGCTAGATCGATTGTGGTAGGACGGTGTAAAGTACATGAAAATCAAACCCCGGAATGGAAAAAACGATGGAATTATATACGTCACTCTAAGAAAAATCTTCAAAAATACGAAGCTGAAGCATTATTAAAGCAAGTGGGTATTTCATCGGATCAGTCGTGTGGTATAGAAGAATACCAAAAACTACAGGACTATCTCTATCCAGGCTATGTGATTAAAATCCATCCACAACATTATGGAAGTGAATTGTTATTCAAACCACCTGCTATGACTGAAAAAAGTCGTGTGATTCATATCTTTCACCATGATAATCATTATGACTGTATCGTATCCATTACCGGATTTCTCGGGCGGAGTTATTATTGTGAATGGTGCGATATCAGTTATGATCACCGTGAAGGACACCAGTGTAGCCATATTTGTCAGTGTTATGCTCACACCCTGTGCCCAGCAGGACAATCTATAAGATGTCCGGATTGCCGTCGCCTATTCCAGAGTCAGGCATGTTTTGACAATCATAAAACGAAAACGGGAAAACAACGTAAAACCATTTGTGAATCCGTATGGAATTGTAAGAAATGTGGGCAAAAGGTGCTTGGAACGAAACGGAATCATGTTTGCCCAGGGACAAAGAAATGCAGGTGTTGTAAAGCCATAGTAGGACCAGATCATGACTGTTACATTCCAACGTATGAACCACCCGATAGAAAACAACCAGAAGTACCATTCATCTTTTTTGATTTTGAATGTCGTTTTGATTCTGGAGAACATATCCCTAATTTTTGTGTGGCTCAACGTGCTTGTGGTGACTGTATGTGTAAGTCAGTGAAAACTCCATGTGAGTATTGTGAAGAGGTGAATGAAGCCAGACAAATGACATTCCGTGGTGAAAATACGTTACAACAATTCTGTACTTGGCTATTCCTCCCTACCCATCGAGGATCGACAGTGATAGCCCACAATGCTCAAGGCTATGACGCTCAGTTTATTCTTAGATACGTGGTCACTCAGGGGACGGCGAAACCCCAGTTGATTATGAATGGTAGTAAAATCATTCAATTGAGAGTGCATGGAATACGCATGATTGACTCCCTCAGTTTCCTGAGTATGCCTCTCTCCTATTTTCCCAATACATTTGGACTGACCGAGTTAGCCAAAGGATGGTTTCCATTCTATGCAAACACCTTGGCGTATCAAGATTATGTGGGACCTTATTTGCCGCTACACTTTTACAAACCGGATAGTATGAAACCAGAGCGACGTGAAGAGTTTTTAACCTGGTACAATGAAAGAAAAGGTGACGTATTTGATTTCCAAAAGGAAATGGAGAAATACTGTCAATCGGATGTGGACATTTTAAGACGCGGGTGTGGAGAATTTCGTCAACAATTATTGGACAGTGATCAAATAGATCCATTTACTGAAGCTACCACATTAGCTCAAGTGTGTAACAAAGCCTGGCGCAAAAATTCCATGCCACCTCATAGTTTAGCCGTGATTTCGGATGCCGGGTATCCCAATAAAACCCGGTATTCCATGAAAGGCATACGTTGGCTACAAATGATGGCTGTCACCGAAGAGATACATATTCGGCATGCCTTGAATAACAAAGGCGAAGTCAAAATTGGACCTTATTACGTGGATGGCTATTGTCAAGAGACCAACACCGTGTATGAATTCATGGGATGTTGGTACCATGGATGTCCCACCTGTTTTCCTAACCGGGAAACCATTAATCCGTATACTTTGAGAAGCATGCACCAGGCCTATCACGATACGTATAAACGACTGGAGACTTTGAAAGAACAGGGGTACCCTGTTGTGGTCATGTGGGAATGTGAATTTGATCAGCGTTGTCAAAAGGATCCTGCCTATAAGACAAGAGTGGAACGATTCTATCATGGTCAAGGCCCGATTCAACCCAGGGAAGCTTTGTTCGGAGGTCGTACGAATGCCGTCCGACTGTACCATGAAGTAGACAACGACCAAGAAATCAAATATGTGGATATTTGTTCTCTCTATCCGTATGTGAACAAGTACAGGGCTTATCCGATAGGTCATCCAGTGATCATGAGTCAAGAACAAATTGATCAACAGCATATTGAGAAATACAAAGGACTGATTAAATGCCGTGTTCTACCCCCACAAGATTTATGGATGCCTGTCTTACCCATACACTGTAATAGTAAAATGGTGTTTACGCTATGCCGTACCTGTGCTGAGAAGGAGATGGATTATTGTACACATTCCCCGTATGAACGATTCTTGTATGGCACATGGACTCATGTTGAATTGGCTAAAGCTATTGCTTTAGGCTATCAAGTATCAAAAGTGTATCATGTATGGCACTGGGATGAATGGAGTACGGACGTCTATCGGCAATACATTGACAAATACTTGAAAATGAAACAAGAGGCTAGTGGATATCCTCCAGGGGTGGATACGGAAGAGGCTCAAGATAAATTTAAACAAGATTATTTTGAAGCAGAAGGAATTCGTTTGCAACAGGTGGAGAAAAATCCAGGAAAACGAGCTTTTGCCAAAACCATGCTGAATTGTCTCTGGGGTAAAAATGCTCAAACTAACCTCTTGCCTAAAACAGAGTATGTTCATCGATTGGACCAGTTCTACGGAATACTGAACGATCCTAAAAAGTCTGTGAAATATGTAGAGTGTTTTGATCATGATGAATTCATGTTAATGAATTATACTGATGACTCGGACAAAGCAGACCCTCATTCATCATCCAATCCTGTGGTGGCTTCATTTGTGACGGCTTATGCTCGATTAGAACTGTACAAAGTGCTTGAACCTCTAGGAAAGAGAGTACTGTATTTTGACACAGACAGTTGTATGTACATTCATGACCCTGATGGCTATAATGTTCCTATTATCTCCAGTCGATTGGGAAAATGGACAGATGAGGTACCAAAGGGTCGTATTGTGAGATATGTCGCTTTAGGTCCAAAGAACTATGGCTATGAATACATTGAAAACGGTGAACTCCATCAAAAATGCAAAGTGAAAGGCATTACGTTAGACTACAATGCCACTCAACAAGTGAATTTCAATACGATGGTGGATTGTGTGAAAGACAGACATAATTATTCGACCGTAGTTGAATATGCTTCTCGGATTAAACGTCATAAGGACAGAACCGTGACCAGTGAGAAACAAGTCAAAACATTTCGTTCGGTATATACCAAACGTATTGTGGTCGAGAATCATATGACTGTGCCTTATGGTTATCTACATGACTGACCTTGACCTTTTAGGATACCTTTTGACCTAGAACAAGTCATCTAAAATTCATTATTCATAAAGACATGGATTGGATACCCTTACTACCGATAGAGCTGAGACTTAAAATTTATCGTTATGTCATATGGGCTAACGCAAAAACATGGAAGATGGAGTTAGTGCACACATGGGCTACTCATAATGCTATACATAGCTTACAACATACAAATCATCGACGGATAGAGAGACTGTTGAAGGATGTAGGTGATCGCCAGGACTTGTCATTCAACCAAAAATTACCGATTCTACGAAAACTGAATGTGGTACAACAAAGCTTAGATCGTATGTTATCTACGACATGGGATTTTTTAATCCACGATGCTAATTTGAGCGACGTATCTGCCTTAGCTAACAATTTTCGTTCTACCCCCAATGTGATATGGTTCAGTATGGCTGAAGAGGACAATGGGAGATCTCACCCCGGATGGCGTCCGTATTCACAGTTTAAAATACGTGGTATCATGGTATTTAAGAGACAGGTACCGTTCACTCATGTTATTCATATTCTACAGTATCGTGCCGTGTTCTATAAATTAAGGCATCGCTTAAGAGAAGTCAAAGACGAGATTGAAGCCGTTCATGCGAATCGACCTAGAATAGTGATTTGTTCAGGAAATATTCAATTATGGTTAAACCATCTAGACGATTTATAAGTTTATATTACATTTTGGATTTTGAGCTGTATACGGATACGTTATACAGTATTGTACAAGATGACCTTGTCAAGGTCAAGGACATTCGCGCGTGGATTCTGAACCCTCACACGTTTGAACTATTTAGACAGATGATTCGTGATGCTATGATCAGTGCACACTTAGACTTGAAAGCTATCCATCGAGACGATTGGAATACTTATGTATGTAACGATAGAGTGATTCACACGATTCAAGAATGGAACAGTTTGATATTATGAACCATACCCTGTTGAGAAAAGCATTGGTATTTGCTTATCGTATGAAGATACCTGAAGGTCATCATTCTCTGGAATGGATTCGACAACAGTTGAGTACACCAGACATGTTTGAAGAAATGAAACATGGACTTCATGTGATGAATTCATTTTATAAACAATCAGTACCCATGGACTTGAGTGAAACGGATTGGTTCAAACAGGTGGTGAACAATGACTCTGTGTTAACATTTCTGAGTCAATTTGGACATTCAGAATGTGTGTTTGAATTTTCTGACAAACTGTTGTTACCCTTACATGACATGTGTTGTTCTTGTTGTGATTATTCTTGTACTCATACATAAACTTGTTACACAAATAAATAAAATGTTTTTCTTCCAATAGTGTTAGTTGTGATTTTCACGTCATGGAGTCCAGTTTACTTTTTAAGCATCCTTGCAATATGTTTATCGCAGGCCCTAGTGGCTCTGGTAAAACACAATTTGTAAAAAAGGTGTTGGAATACAAATCAGATTTGTTTCAAGTAGTACCAGAGCGTATTGTATGGTGTTACAAAGAATGGCAAGTAGCCTATGCACAATTACAAGAACAAGAACCTAGTATTCGGTTCATACAGGGGATACCTGACGAGGATGAAGAGATAGTAGAGGATACATCCATTCCTCATTTAATTATATTTGATGACATGCTTGGTGATAAAGATGAAGAGAAAATCAAATTATGGTTTACACGAAAAGGTCACCATCGTAATGCTAGTGTGATCTACATTACACAAAACATGTTTCAACAATCGAAAGCCAGTCGTACCCTGAGTTTAAATGCACATTACATGATCTTATTTCAAAACACAAGAGATAAAGGACAAATCAAAGTGTTGGCGAATCAAATTCAATTGCCACACTTGTTACCCGCTTATCAAGATGCTATCTCTACACCTCATGGGTATTTAGTGATTGACTTTCACCCTCAAACACCAGACAGTTATCGGTTAAGAACAGATATTTTTCATCACTGGATCACTGGAGAAAAACGTGGGCCAGTTGTGTATATATAAACATCGTTTACTCATATAAGATCATTCAGTCATCATGTCAGCCACAGCTCAATCGTTAGAACATTTGGGTCAGGAACGAGACCCTACTGTACGGGAGCAAATGCTACGGTCTGGATTAAAAGAAATGCTCAAGTGGTTCACCTTAGCAGCAAAGGTGATTTTAAAAAAGAAAATTGTGCTACCTAAACAAACACAAAACTTTATGCAAAAACATCAGCATGAATTAGAGCAGCTGGGAGATGATCAAGTGGACATGGATACTAAACGTCAACTCATATTGAAACCAGGAGGAGGTGGATTTCTTGGTGGAGTCATGATACGAAGTTTACTCCGATGGAATGGTCAAGAGACGATTCGTAAATTTGTAAAATCTCCAGCTAAAAAAGCCAGAAAAGCGCCTGCTAGAAAACCTAGAAAATCTCCAGCTAAAAGAAAAGCACCAGCCAGAAAACCTAAAAAAGTAGTCAGAAAATCGCCTGCCAATATCAATGAACGTTTTATTACTCTCCGTCGTCGAAAGCAAACCACTTCAACACCCTCTATGGCTGTAACTCCAATCAGTAAGTTACAATGGTCTCCTATCAGTCCTGTGAGTAGTTTGAGCTTTAGCTCATCTAGAAATTCATCTAAAAGCTCATCTCAAAATTCTTCTAGAAGTGGATCAAACAGTTTTAGCACACCTAGAAGTTCAAGAAGTTCAAGAAGTCTATCAAGAAGTGGACCAAGCAGTTTGAGTTATTCAAGAAGTTTATCTAGAAGTGGACCAAGCAGTTTGAGTTATTCAAGCAGTTTATCTAGAAGTTCGCCAAGCAGTTATTCAAGCAGTGGGCCAAGCAGTTCATCTAGAAGTGGACCAAGCAGTTATTCAAGCAGTTCGCCAAGTAGTTTGAGTTATTCAAGCAGTGGACCAAGTAGTTTGAGTTCTTCAAGAAATTCATCTAGGAGTTCATCCAGTAGATCATCTAACAGTTTGAGATCATCTCCCAGTTCAAGAAGTTCACCAGACACTCCATTGTGCCGTTTTTCACCCCTATCCTTGTCTACCTTATCAAGACAGGCTGTCTTGAAACCCCTTTTGAGACATCGTATTCACCTGATGAGACAGGGCCCTATGAATCCAGCTTCAAGACAAGCCTTTGATGCTTTAGTATAAAAGCTGTGAAGATGTAAAAACAGGTATTATTTGACATAATGGCACCAAAGAGACCACTCCTGCATAAATACGGACATCTGGTTTTGGGTTTAACTCAAGCCCCAGATGGGTTAAGAAGAAAGATGATACATGGAGCATCTAAAGAAATGATTCAATGTGTGGCAGAATGCTGTCAGAATGTTTTAAAAGGCAATGTTGCCTTATCCCCCTCTCAAAAGCAAAGGTTGAAGTCCAAGCGTCAACATCTCCGCACTTTAGCAGATAAAAGAGTATCCATTCAAAAAAAGAAACGTGTGTTGAATCAAAAAGGAGGATTATTTCCATTACTAGCTCTTGCTCCAATCATTGCTAAAGCTGTTGCTGCAGGAGCACTCAGTGGAGGTGTTGCCACACTGGTGAAAAAGCTATGAAGAAAATGGCTATCGTCCCATTCAAAATGCTAGAAGAGATGAATCGATGGAAAACAGAACAACGACCACGTTTACCTCCTCCCCCGCAAGTCAGTCAAACATCCGATTTACAGAAACAAATGGGAGACGTATTACAAAATGAATCGTTGTCTGAATCAGAAAAAGCACAACACTATGGGCAAGTCTTGCAAAAGTTTCAACTGTCTCATCAAAAAGCACGTGAACCGGCTACTCTGGCTGCACCAGTTGCACCGGCTGCACCGGTTGTTCCAGCTGCTCAAGGTGCACAAGGGGCACAAGCGGCTCCTGCTACATTGACGGATCGGATTCTTGAAAGTGTTCCTACTACCATGCGTCGAAAAACTCAGCTTTTATTACACTTTCTACAAAATCATCCCCACATGTCATGGAATGATCATGGGATGTTGGAATACCATGGAAAACCAATACAAGGATCCAACATTATTGATTTGGTCAATGATGTCATACGTCATAGAAAAGGGTCGGAGCCTAGAGGATGGGAACAGTTTTCTAGTGGACTAAGAGATGTCAATGTACCACAAGAAGTGATAGGAAATAAACGGAGATGGTCATGGATGCAAAAAGCAGACGATTCGGAGGAAGATGATGAATTTGATAGTTTTGTTGAGTCTCGTTCACCTATAAGTAAACGGATGAAAGCAGAACCTATAAGTAAACCTGCCAAACAGATGAAAGCAGAACCTAAGTGGGAAGCCTACTAGACAACATGAACAAAAAGGTAGACAGTCTGTTACATCAGATTTATTATGATCCCCATCATCCGGCTGGTTTTGGTGGGGTAGAACGTCTTACTACAGCAGCTCGAACTCAACTGAAATCCATCACGCCAAGTCAAGTGCGATCCTGGTTGAAGGGACAAAAGACCTATACCCTGCACAAACCTATCCGTAGGGTATTCTCGAGACGGAAAACGATTGTGGGTGGTATTGATCATCAATGGCAAGCTGATTTGGCAGACATGCAATCCTTGGCTCAGTACAACACCCCTTATCGATATTTGTTGTGTGTCATTGACGTGTTTTCAAAATATGCTTGGGTCGTTCCCCTCAAGGATAAAACGGGGCTCACATTGGTGGAAGCGTTTCGCTCTATTCTTAAAACGAGACAACCTAAAGCGTTGCAAACCGATAAAGGAACAGAATTCAAGAATCAAAGGTTTCAACAGTTTTTAGACAAAGTAGGGATTCATTATTTTACGACTGAAAACCCAGAAACTAAGGCTAGTATAGTGGAACGTTTTCAACGGACCTTAAAATCACGCATGTGGAAATACTTTACGCATCATAAAACACGAAGGTATATTCAGGTATTGTCTGATCTCGTGCATGCCTATAATCATCGTGTTCATCGTAGTATACAAATGGCACCCGTATCCGTAAATGAGAATAACGAATCTCAAGTGGCCTTGACCTTGTATGGAAAATCAAGAAAAAAAGCGTCGACGACCCTTCATGTGGGAGATATTGTTCGTATCAATAAAACAAAACGTACATTTGATAAAGGTTATCTACCCAACTGGACCACTGAACTGTTTAAAGTGATCCAAGTCAAAAAGACCTCTCCTGCTACTGTGAAATTGACTGATTTAGACGGAGAACCCATTTTGGGTTCGTTTTATTTCTCTGAAGTACAGGTTATAAAAGATGATGCTATCTATGAAATTGAATCAGTGCTCGCACATCGCCAGAGTAAGGTAGACGGAAGACGAGAAATTAAAGTACATTGGAAAGGTTATCCTTCGAAATTTGACAGTTGGGATTCCCGAATCCCATCTCGTTTGAACTGGTTAATAAATACATCATGTCTCAAACCGATACGGCCAGTGTGGTAGTGACTGCCTCAGAGCAAACCAAATTGTGTGAACCCAAAAATAAGGTCACTTTTTTGTCACAAATTGTAGTGGTATTTATTATTATTACCGTATCGCTATTTAATTTGTGTTTTCAACGACCCGATCGAGAATTGTGGCTTCTGCTTTTAAGTAGTTCTCTAGGTTATATTCTACCGAATCCCTCCTTGAAATTCAATAAACCTAAATCAACATGAGTTCGTTTTACATAACACTCATGAGTGATAGCTCTATGGATTTATTCCAAGACAATACGCAATGTTGTTTTCGTACCAAACTGGCAAAACCCATCCATCTCAATAAACAAGACTGGGAAATTGCCTTAGTGGAAATGATTGTTCCTAGTCAGGTCATTAATGTCACTGAAGAAGAGCGACATTTCTACATTGTCACACATGATCCTGTCCTGGGTAAGGCCTTAGAAAACTTTGAGACCTATTGTACTCTCCCCAATAAAGAAGAAAAAGGTGTACGACTTTGTATTCCTATAGGAACTTATGTCACACCCCAACATTTGATCGAGACGATTGACTTTACCGTGAAAGATCAATTAGGTAAAATATTTAGACAGAAAGGCCTTCGATTTACCATGGGTTTTTCAGGACAAAGTAAACGCGCAAAACTGGACAGTTCGGATCAACTAGGCATTCAGTTTCATCCCCACATGTTTATTAAACTGGGTGGAGCCCCTGATAGTTCTTCGACCATCTTTTTTAAAGACACTCCGGAACCGTTTCCTCATGGCGTAGATATTAACATGGGTCATAATCATTTGTTTGTTTATTCCGACCTTGCGTCTTATACCTATTTGGGAAACATAGAAGCCCCCATCTTACGTGTAGCTCCATTTGATCCGAGAACGAAAGCAGGAACTAACCCTCATATTCATTTCGAGTTCTTGAATTTACACTATGTACCACTGGCTAAAGCCGACTTTGACACCATCACTATCCATATAAGGGGTGACACTGGCCAGTCTATTCAGTTTATTCATGGGAAGTCTATGGTGAAACTACACCTACGTCAAAGACAATGATACCTACTTACCAAGGTCAACCTCGACAATATGGACACGGACTTGGATCCATGTTTAAGAAAGCCATGAAAAGAATTATGCCTTTACTAAATCCATTTGTGAAATCTGGAGTTCACACCTTGAAAAAAGAAGGACTCCAGCAAGGAAAAGCCGCTATGAAAGATATCTTGACAGGATCAAACGTTAAACAAGTAATACGACAACGTGGAGCCTCTGTATTAAAAGATGTGGGTGAATCCTTACTACGTGCCGTGGCCAGCCCTAAAAGACATATAAAGAGCAAACCAGTCAAGAAAAGACCTCATTCGAAACTTCATCATCGCCGAGTTAAGCAGGCCAGACCTCTTGATATTTTCGATTAATCATGATGCAACACGGTTCCTGTGAATGTAGTAAGACAGAGTTGGATGTGTCTGTTGTGCCACCTACCATGACAGCCATGCAAGAAGGTCAATGGACTGAGCATTATCCCATTTCTGCCCTGGACAATAATGCTCCGATTGAATTTGTGATTCCTGCACAGACAGAAAAATGGACAGATCTGAATCAATCTTACCTGTACCTAAAACTCAAAATTATACAGTCAGATGGTACAGACCTAGCGGCCGACAGTGAAATTGCTACCGTCAACAATTTCTTTCACAGCATGTTCTCAAGCATTGATGTGTATCTGAATAATAAACTGATCACCAGCAATGCGGACACGTATGGCTATCGGGCATACATAGAAAATTTACTCTCCTTCACCTCAAGCTGTAAAGACACTCAGCTTCAGGCGTTAGAGTTATGGGCTGAAGACACCGCTGGTCATATGCTCGAAAAAGTACATGACGGGGATAACAAGGGCTATGGTAAGAGACGTGCTCGTGTCCATCAAAGTCGTGTGGTGGAACTATGTGGACGGCTTCATTTGGATCTGATGATGCAAGATAAATATTTACCCAATGGTATGGAAATACGCTTAAGACTAAACAAAGCGTCACCTCAATTCTGTCTCATGAGTACTTCACCGGCTAAAATCAAGTTTCTAGAAGCAGGATTCAATGTAAGAACAGTAGATTTACTGCCAGTGGTAGCCAATCAACTCAATCAACAGATTGCTCAACATAACATGAAAATCCCCATCCGACGAACTGAAGTAAAAACATTTACGATTCCTAACGGTCAACGATCCAAGATTGAAGATCATTTATTTCAAGGTCAATTGCCAAAACGGCTTATCATCGGTATGGTAAGAAATGGAGACATGAATGGAGACATGGCTACCAACCCCTTTGAGTTCCGTCATTTTACACTGAATCATCTAGAAGTCAGCATTGACGGAAAAAGTATTCATAACAAAGCGTTTCAACCCAATTTTGAAACGGGAGAAGTTCTAAGATCCTACATGTCACTCTATCAAGCGACAGGAGCTCTTGGTCTCAATCGTTCATTTGGATTGAGCATGAATGATTATCGGAACGGATACACACTCTGGGGGTTGGACTTGACAGCAGATCAAGGTTGCGAGGAAGGTCAACTCCATCCTATAAAAACGGGCAATCTGAGATTGGAATTTCACTTTGGAACAGCACTTGCACAAGCCATCAACGTGATTGTATTTGCGGAATACGACAATCAAATTGAAATCAATCAATTCAGAGAAGTACTTCTAGATTATTAATCTAGATTATTAAGATGGAAGACATGGATATTGAACACCTGGAAAAAGGACAAGATTACGAAATGAAGTTATTGGCGTATCCTTGTTGTACAAGTTCAAAGACGGACTTTTTACAAGAGTGCTTGAATCATCACGTCACAGAAGCACTCCAATCTTTAATTTATAATCAAGTGCATAAAGACTGTTATGGTTGTCGAGTGAATCATCCTAGTCAAGTACAACATGTACTCTGCTTATACACGAATACGGAAGAGTGGACAGAACTTTACATTCAAAAAGCGATTCAACGTTTGGACGTGTTCAAGGTCATGGAAAAGTGGTATCCTGAATTAGTGACCTTGACCGATAGTGAAAAAGGAGACGCGTGTCGATTATGGATTCAATTTAAAGAAGAACTCACTCAGAATCAGTTCATTGATCAGTGGATCAGTGTTTGGGCTGAACGTGTCAACAGAAATTGGCATTATGGAGACGAATGAACTACAATACCTATTAGATCATTCACCGTTATTAAAACCACTACATGCTCGTGTTTGTGCCAAAGATCAATTACCTTCAGAGAAACCGCATGACGTGAAAGCCTATATTGTGAATACCCATAACGGAAATCAACCTGGAGAACACTGGGTGGCTCTTTATTTAAAAGACAATAAAGCAGTGTACTTTGATTCCTACGGATTACCACCTTTCGAAGAGATTTTATCCTTTGTGAAAAAACATGCCAGCAAAACTTATCTGTGGAATGCCATGAGAATACAAGGCGATAAGTTACCGGTGTGTGGTGTGTATTGTCTATTCGCTTTGGATTTTATCTCACGTGAATGTGACTTGAACCAGATACTGTTAACCCGATTCAAACCGGACATGTATGGAAAAAATGACACTTATGTGACGCATTGGTTTCATCAATATTATGGTACTTATTACATGCATGCTCAATATGTGAACAAGTGTGGACAAAAGTGTTGTGCTCAACGTAACTCTAGACCAGAAGGTCACAGACGTTTGTATCATAGTATCATACATAGAAATACAACTCTTTATGGTGATCATTAAATGTAAACAATGTTACTGTTTCATAAAATGTTTCATGTAGTTTCTTGTTTCTTGTTACAAAAATAAAAGTTTAGAAAACTGAAACTAGACGTCTGTTGTCTTTTTTCTAAGTTCATAAAAATCAAGCTCCGCACATGCATCGGCGCGTGACGCCATCCAACCCTAGGGTGACGTCATCCAAGCAATATGACGTCATCCAACCACAAGAGTGGGGGGTGTAATACAATACTCCGTCTTACAATGCCTCATTTCATTCTGAGAACTCAAACACTCAAGATGGAGGCTTTATTCAATGAACTCAAAACAGCAAAACAACTGACTGAAAAACAGAGCAGGGTATGGCGTTCAATCAGTCGCTTAGCGGCTAGCATTGTTAGAAAAAGGGAACGTGATCTTCAAACCATTGGTGAGACTTTGAATACCATTGAAACCAATCGATTTCATCATAGAGAAGAATTATCTCAAATGCGAGAGCAATTTCGAGATCAAGTCAGAGAAAGGCAGCGAGATGCTCGGGAACGAACGACGAATAGACAACGGGAACAACAACAAGAAGAAGAGCATTGGCGCTCTACCGCTCAAGTTGAGTACACGGAACAACCACCAGTACCAGAACAGGAATGGTCCTGTGGGGATCTAACATGCAGGCTCTGCTATCCCCCACCAGACTGCCAATGCGAACTATGTACCCAACCAGATCAGTCAGCATAGACAACTATCAACGGTCCTTTTCAGGACCACCAACGGCCCTTTTCAGGGCCACCATGTCTTTTCGAAAGAAAATTCTCTCATTGTCTAAGTCTATACAGTACAAATAACAAAACACACACAGTACCCAGAACATTCCTAAAATTCAATTCATACTATTTTGGGGTACAACATTGATTTCCAATTTGTCCCAATTTGTCACAATTTTGAAAACTTCTGGGTACCAATTACGTTGATTTGGTACCCAGGGTACCGCCCAATACTACTAGTGATCTGCGCAAGTACATAACTGTTGGTCGCTGGTTGCGTTGAGCAAAGGTCGCTTAATACATAAGTTACAACAGGGATGCTATATATAGCACTACAAATATAGTGCAAAAAATGGGATTTTGAAGTGGTCGCTTAAGAAAAAAAGTCGCTAAATACACGTGGTCGCACGATCAAGATTTACTGTATCTTGAAATATATTTCTGTACGTATAACATGCACTTACAAAATTGACATTCCCGAGCAGGCATCCATTCTGAAGGATAAATATGAAGTTACAATTTCAGTTACTAATCATCAGACTGTATTCCTGGCTTCCAGCTCTGTTAATGTATTCGTTATATTAATCATGATCGTATCTAGTCTCTTCTGTTATATCCCTAATTATACAACCGTCTTAAGGCATTACCATACACATGTGTTTATATCCATGCAATAAAACTTAGTTTACCAAGTCTGCTTACCAGACAATAATTCGATCCGTTAGGGAAATATGATTTTTGATTCCATTAACAATGGTATATATGTGATCCCTTTTATTCGTTTAATTGTCGCTTTTTCAGCAGTATATTAGTATTATCCCGACCGGTAGTTTGAACATATGATTCAATAGTTTTAACGCCATTTTCCAAAGATATTTGAGTTATACTAGAACATGACGGGCGACCACCTAGCCAGTTTTCATGGACTGTATTCTAGCCTGTACTAACTTGACCTTCCACAACGAGCCGACAACTTATCCACATACGAGAAATACTACAACAAAATGGAGGCCTGCCTAATACTGTGGAATCATTAATTTTCGTTGGTGATTTAATTTCGTGGATTTCGTGGTTCGACTCATCCACGAAATCAAATCCTCACGAATTAAAATGCGGAGATAAGGCATTTCTTTTCAAAAATCAAAATCCACGAATTTATGTCCCCACGAAATAGCCATTTTAGTAAAAACCACGAAAATTGAACCCAACGAAAAATTAATGATTCCACAGTATGTCCGAGGCACTTTCGTTAGACATACGTCGAGGAGTTCCAATTGGTCTTAATCATGGTGCAATTCTATTTTCTCGTATATGAAGGAAAATCGACATTTTGTCAATTTTATAGAAGATGTATGAGTTTCGAACCCAGATCGCAGATCAGGTTGC
Organism: Lutraria lutraria; assembly: GCA_964023205.1. Taxonomy (NCBI): domain Eukaryota; kingdom Metazoa; phylum Mollusca; class Bivalvia; order Venerida; family Mactridae; genus Lutraria; species Lutraria lutraria. The sequence goes on along the minus strand of OZ026837.1, from coordinate 33,145,497 downwards.
AAGTCCAGCGCACTAACCAATGAAGCACAGTCGCGGTAAAGGCTTGAATAACACCGTTCAGTTTGGTATGTTGTCTTGTTCTGTTCTGTCATGCATTCATGTCTTAATCCAGTCGTTACTACTCGGGTATTTCCGTAACTGTGAATTACGCCTCGTACTTAAGTGTAGGGTTACAAATTCTGGTTATTTGGTATCCGGTAACTACTTTTTCAATACTAGGTACTCGTTTTCGTAGAACACAGACTTTCAAACGTGTTTATCGTTTGCGATTGATAAAATGGGTATCATATATTCCCACGGAAAGAGAAACGGGTCGTTGCCATCGTTAAACTCAAAGGGTCAGCCGTGGGGGAAAGTAGCCCGTGAAGTACTACAACAAAATGGAGGCCTGCCTAATATGTCTGAGGCACTTTCGTTAGACATACGCCGACGGTTCCGACAAACATTCTGTGAAAGTGTAAACATGTGCTAGCTGTATATGTAAAACAATATATAATGGATAATTGCAGGAAGAACATGGGTCATAAAATGACCAGTTTAGGTACTAGCCGCAAAAAACATAGCTATGAATAATAAATCACTTCCACCCAAAAATTTCCATGACTCCGTATGTGTCACAAATACATATTTTTTATGATTTTAATTTTAATTGGATGAATTTTTGGCTGAAACTTTCTTTGTTGGCTTTTTTCTTTACAAGCTTCTAATTTATCATCATTTTGCCTTAATTCTAAATACACCAAGTTGTAGGGTATGCCCCTTTAATCTTGGTGCAATTCTATTTTCTCACCGATGCCATTATTTTTGACATCTTCCCCTCCTCTACCATGTTGTTTGGGTCGATCTATGAGTTTGTCATCCTACTATTTTCATCCGTTTCACACTTTGTATCATATATGATTTCCAAATGTTATGTCTTAGAAGGTTTTTTAACATGAGTGTCGTCATTAAGGAAATAATTAACTCGTACCTTTTAAAGCTTCTATTGTTTTTTGCCGGTGTACATTTTAAACAAACAATGGTTAGACTAGGGGTGAAACCAGTCATGTTTACGGCAGACCAAAGTAAAAAGTTTAGATAGGTTGAAAACAAAGCAAGTTTTTTAAAAACTTTTCTTTCGTACTTATAGTATAGGTACCATTCGTCCCAAAATAGTTTCGTACTCAGGAATTTGTTGTAAATTTTTAGAACCTGTCGGATAAATACATGCATGACTATGTTTACATTTAAATATATCTTGTTTAATCTTCTACGTAAACAACCTGGCATATTGACTTTCCAACATTGACTTATCGTCACAAAACAGCGCCAGCAGATCATGCACGTGTCACCTGAGATCAGTACACACATATGGTCCCAGGTGCCACGGAGAGCATTCAATAAAGATCCATCTTAAAGAAGACAAACAACAGTTTTAGAGGAAAATAAACAAGTGTGAAGACAACATATTCCACACTTGAAATCAATACACCAATCTCCTATCGTATTGACTATGTCGTTACTCTCAGACAAAAACATTTAAGAACACTTATTTTCTCTTTTCACCAGATTTAGAGTATTTATAAAACAAGTTTGATACTGCGAGGCCGTCGTATCGAATATATAACGTTTTCTTAGTAATACAGTAAAGCCTCGATCGGCACTTGGTCCATCTTTGGGACCAAACCATCAGTCTTGGGTGTTACAAATTGTGATTGCCCCTTTATCAAGTTTATATGTAGAGGATATGATAAAAACTAGACTGAAAACAAATGGCCGTTATAACAGGATACTCACTATATTGTGGAGATCTTTAATGTTAAACTGGTTCCCGTTCCATGTTGCAGTGCACCAAAGGCTTTGTACACACGAGTCAACGGGAACCAGTTTATACCCTAGCATGATAGTAGTACAGTAAAAACCCTGAAACCGGACTCCCTGAAATCCGGAATTCCCAGATAAACGGACGATTTTTCAAGTCACATTTTTTCCAGAATTTATCAAATGTTCTCAGAAAACCGGTCTTATTTTGGTCCGGTCCGGAAGGGGTCCGGGTTTCATGACTTTAACTGTACATTGAACTTCACTAAGCGACCATCATAATATTATGCCCGCATCATTACAACGACCCACATTTACAATATGTTCTCTATATTTCCAATGTGTACACTACGGTAGTGCTATGCACTGACCTGTGTTATTCTGCTCAGGGCATTATGGGTATTTGCAGGAACTACTTACAAAATGGAAATTATAAACAATAACATAGCGTGACGTCACCGTATGGTACACATTGGAGCCAAGCGTACTTTAACATTGCGTTTCATTGAATAATTAGTGTTATTGACGAAAGCACAATAATAGAAATGGTACAACGTATTCATTTTACATAACTAAGCAAATTTTGTTAATAACATTCAACCGATATGGTTGTTTTGACATTTTTAATCCTTCCGCGGAACTATACTTTTAGCGTATGTATAACTATCTAAATGTAGATAGTAATCAGTTTTATGTATAGAGGTTAGACCAACGTAGTGACGTCATGCTATGTATAGAACGCTATAGTTCAACTTAACAATAACATTTAGTCCAACCTATGGTCTTAATATCGAGATTTTACCGTAATTCACACGTCATTGTTGTTTCAGCATTTTCCTTAATGTAAGCTAGAAACTCAAGGCTTAGCTTTGTTTTGTTGCATTTTCAACCGCCATTGTCGAGAGCGTAGTTACTACTAAAAATACAAAAAAAGCCAAGCGTTGTTTTGTTGCATCAGCTCTCACGAACTAAAGGATTTCTATATCTGTTTTATCAGGTTTTTGTTCAATTTTGGAATTTCGAGAAACATGCAATCAGATAGGCCTACCAGCGTTTAATTCATCCGGGAGACCTCTTCAGATTCTAATGTCACTCGTGAATCTAAAACACACAACTTGGCTACAATTGAAAAATTTAACATTTTCAAAACTGAAAATGTCAGCCCGGAAACGCCATACCCAAAATCTCCATCCTTACATTTTTGATAATTTAAATTAAAACACAACGAAGTTAGTTTATCATGGACGTAAATTTCATTTTATTGCTGTCTGTATGAATTGTTAACGGTCTAGCCCTTATAATAGCTGATCTCGTGTGTAGAAGTAAGTATAAATGTAGTTAATTGTGGATAACAAGTTTAGTGCTGCTCCACAATTCAGGAACATTGGTTAGGTTATTGTCTCCCGTAGGAAAATGTTTAGTGAAGCACGACTGAAAAAGTGAAAGAAAGAACACCAGTTGTCAAAAATGGCTTATATATTTTTTAAGTTACCCAAGACAACAATGTATAAGTGATGATTGGGCCGTCTTTATGTGTATAAATTTATGTTAACATTTATTTCTTTAGTGAGGACTAAAATCTCGAAATTGTACAAAATGTTTGGTATCATTAAATAAAAACAAAGGGGCACCAAGAAGTATTTGTGAAACACGGATGCCCCCTCCCTAAAGGCCAACTGGATAGTAAGACCTTGACCTTTGACCTACTGATCTAAAAACCAATATGGATCATCTACATGCGATGACCTTACTCCCAACAAAGTTTGAGGACTTAAGACTAAATATAGTTCTCCAGTTATTTATCGGACAAGGACTTTTGTGCTGAAGGTCACTGTGAGTGTGACCTTGACCTTTGACATGATAACCTCAAAATAACTTTCAATCAAATTTGAGGAGCGCAAGCTGTGGTCAAATAGTTCTCTAGTTATTGTCTGGACAAAGTTTTTGTTACGGACGGTCGGACCGACCCCCTTTTCTTCGAAAGGGGGCATAGAATTATTTGTCTCAGCCATGGAGACAAATATCAAAACACGAGACATTTTTCTTGTAAACAACTCAAATACACACTCTTATAAACACCAGTAATTACCATTGTCTCTGTCAGACGTTCCGATTTCTTATAGAGTAGTGAGTGTAATTGAATGTTTAATCAAGCATAAATGTACATTAACTTGACGTCGATTCTATTCCCTGGTAATTATGGCACTATATATGCGTTCTGTTGTTCGTTAGAAGCGATGTTCTTGACTGGGTATGAATTGAAGACCACTAGCTTACACACATGTATATGTAATGCTTATGTCTATATGTTGTTTAACGACCCATTAGAATCAGAGCCGCCCCAGAGAGAGAGAGAGAGAGGGAGAGAGGGAGAGAGAGAGAGAGAGAGACACACACACACACAGAGAGAGGGAGAGACAGAGAGAGAGACACACACAGAGAGAGACAGAGAGGGAGAGAGAGAGAGAGGGGGGGAAGGGATAAGATACGGGAGAAGTCCCGAATCGTTTCCGCTGTGTAACTTGGTCATTCATGGTAGGATTCTGTTATAACTCTATGAAACGGACCGTTGTATTTAAGCGGGTATGTTAGCGAGAACCAAATATTTATTTTTAGCTTTTGTATTGTATTCCATACTTAAATGAACGTCCTATTGAAGCATGACAATACATGTCATTGTAAAAACTATTTTAACGTTCAGGACTTGTTTTAACTAAAAGAAGACAAATTGTATCCTACTTATAGAACAAAAACCAGTATAAAAAAAATCCGCACTGAAAAAGCTCTATAAATGATGATAATGCCTTCTTATTCACGATGTATTATATTGTATCGTATAATTTATCATCGTATATTTACTATAGTCGTACTGCCAGTATAACAATCAATCTATTACATGTATTTAGTGATATTGCCAATTACGAGGCGAAATTGCTTTCCTCTCAAAAAAATGTCATACTAGTAATAGCATCATTGGTTTATTCTGTTTAACTAATCCCAATGCGTTGGCATATTGTATAAGATCAAATAATGAGAGTCGTACAGTCTGGAATAGAGTTAACCATTAAAATACAGTCTGTTATATCAGTTAAAAGTGATATCAGTCGGACCCATGATAAGCTTACATGCGTTGCTATCTGCGTTTTATTTGGCTCTGAACTCGTTCATCAAATGTCTTTGTAACTTACAAGATCCGAATGTAAAAACTAAAAGCATCGCATACAACTCTAATATTGTCTAAAATATGCCAACAGGACGAACACCGACTCGCACGTAAATACAAGGAAACACAAAAAAAAACATTAAAACACCAGACTCGGCAACTTGACACACACACACACACACTCATCCATAATTCCGTAACAACACAGACAGCGAAGCAATGGACATTGTTTCCCCGACAGCCCTGCAATTACACAGAGAAACAGAACACCATACAAATGCAGCACTGTGCAATATTTTAACGGTGGGGCAATCACTCGTATCATGAAGGCCAGAAAAAGCCATGTTTATCATTACCGGACTGAACATAAAAAAATCTAGCGGCAATTTCAATTTACAAACATATATATTGTATCTAGTATACTTATAAAAATTAATGCTTAGAAAAAAAAAGATTCTGAAGTATTAAAACGCGCTGTCGTCTTCAGTCTGTAGAGAGAAAAAATGTTCTTTTAATAAAAACATTGACATTCCTTTAAAATTGCATTGAAGTCTATGGAAGTAACCCATTTTTCAAAGAGTAAACCATTTCAATGGAAACTTGTGGTAAAAAGATGCAATAGCACAGTATCAATCTTATTTAGTAAAGAAAAATATAGATCACCACGCAGTATCTAAATTTGTACTTTTCTATTTTTCAACAAGGGCAAGAACTCTTACAAGTTTTTAAAATTATAGTATCCCGAATTAACTATCAAAGAAGGAAGGGCCATCGGGCAATGCAATTTTTGTAATATTAACATTTTTTTGTGTACCATTGAGCAAATTAATTGGGTCCTAATACCTTTAAACCGGACAAATTAATCCAATATTTTCTTAGTTTGACTATCATACAATCAGATGAATACCTTCTCTGTGCCTGGAACGTTCCAAAATATAGCTGATTCCTAATTATTATATACCTAAAGATTTTTTGGTATTAACCTCAACTTAATTAATTTCATCGAACTGACAAAAAAACATTAGTTTCTGTGTCCTCATTGAGGTTTTTTACCCAAAATTGGAATTCAATTAAGTTTAATTTATATTTAAGTTTTGTAATTAGTTTTCGCGACCTATTCCGCATTTTGATTAAACACGTGGTACCAATAATTAAGTACTGGAGCTTTAGGATATTATATTAACTCGAAGGTAAGAGGAATGGTTTCGTTGTATTTCCATGGGGTATTGTCCAGGATGTCACATTGAATACGGTAGAACACGATTACTAGTATGATGAATTCCTGTTTATGGACCTTCTCTGAAACCGTATGTCATTATGCCCATTATACATGTATTGAAATAAAGGCAGACTTAGTTTGGGATAATAATTATTTCACTGTATCCAATCATGACTTCACTATGTCCAAATTCACTATAACCGTGTTTAACTGTACTGATAATTTTCCAGCCGCATAAATATTACAAACATACCGTATGATGTAGATAATTCAGCTATTCATTATAATGTGTCTAGGGGAAGACCGAATTACAGTCAAACCTGTGAACAAAGGCCATCCTTGGGAAACACAAAATGTGACCTTTCTTGACAAGTGACCCTTATTCAGAGGAAATTTTGTTCCCAAAGATCAATGTCGGTTTTTTAAGAGAATGGCCTTTATACACAGGGTGGCCTTAATTCGGAGGTGGTCGCTAACACAGGTTTGACCGAATAAGGTAACTAGCTAAAACTTTATCTCAGATCGATAAGCCGAGAAGAACATCTCAAAATGGGGTCCGAGCAAACGAGGAATAATTACCTTGAGTATCTCCTCGTACGATATATATATGATATTGGAATGAATTAATGGCTTTTTATTATGCATCACAAATGTAAAATAAGGTCATGTCATGATGCTGCATGTCGAGTTTCAATTCATATTCTAAGAAATTATTCAGGCACGTGGTAATTTGCTATGTTGGTTCGTTAGATTAATGTTCTTAAAGGTTTTTGACAGAATCCTCAATTTAACAAGAGTTCCATGATATACCTCATGATGAACATATATATATTGCCCATCTTAATAATGACGTAGAGACAACTTATTAAACGAGTGACGTTTAGGACAGACGTGACCAATTTCGACCAAACTAACATAATCTAAGTTGTTGACCACGAGAACAATATTGATAATTACGCACAAAATGTTAAAGCTCTATGACTATTGTGCCCAGAGCCAGTTTTGATCCAAATGGTATACTATGTAAATCTCAGTGAAAGACAGTAAGACATTGCAACATATCCAAATGTCTAACCTCTAAGCCATGCGCTTTGGGTCAAACAGATAAAGGTTTTTCCCTGTGTAATTTATGTGAAACAATTTAAGTAACACGTGGGGGCCAATTTTATCCAGGGAGATAATTTGAACCCTTATTTGAGGACCTTACTAAACTGGATCCCGTTCCATGTTGCAGTGCACCAAAGGGTTGGCTTTGCACACACAGTCACCGGGAACCAGTTAGGACCTTACAAAGATCATCGATTCCTGTGAAGTTAGATTGAAATCGGCCCAGTGGTTTTACAAGTATTTTAGAAAGTTCATTTGAAACCATTTGTGATTATATTGGACAATGGACTGGACGACCACTTAAGATCAACATGAACATTTTGTTAACTGAATGTTCTTTGATCGATCGTTTTTGCCCACTATCTCGATGTGTGTAAATATTTTATTTTTATTTGACAAATAATCGGACAAACAATATAATCTTGAATCTATATTACACTTTAAGCTCTGAAATGTCCAAATGATATTTTAATCAAAATAACACGATTCTTCAGAATTGACATTAAATTTTCTCCTACGAGTATAAGCAGAGACATATATATATATATATATGGTATAAGAAACAATCTTGAGCTAGCGCCGCGGGCGGTGCCAATGCTGACCTGTTCATCGACCAAGTGAGATCTATCCACCTTGATAAAGTTTCATGTTGCTACCTCTTATAGTTTCTGAGTTATGAGTTGCAGTGAAGTTTTTGCACTATGTTATTACGCAGAGTCAGACGCCGCAGTGATCACAAAACAGATGTTCGAAAACAGACTGGCTAAAATCGTACACCCTGAGAATAAACTGATTCTTCACGTATTAAAGAATAATCATAAAACATGGCCAAATCAACGTATTCATAATCACATACTATGTACACGTCTTGAATAAAGTTCTGTTCTGTATTTTGTGTCCAAGGGAGACAATCCGAACAGAAAATAATGACATTTAAACCCATAAAAGACATTTCCCTACGCCCTCCCCCCCCCCAATACATTTTTAATATTTATGATACGTAAATCATCAAAAATAAATTATGTACAATATTTGTTATTCATATAGGATGTATGAATGGTGATTGGAATCTATGAAATCTAAGGATGAAATAAGTTTACCGTAAAACATGGATATATAAATATCTTTTTTTCACTGGACACACCCTTCTTAATGTCATAGTAATGATTATAGTGCAATATGACTAGGAGAAGAAGTGTTCGTGAAAAACGGATGCCCCCTTGTGAACTACTGACCTCAAAATCAATAGGGGTCATCTACATGATTGTGATGACCAAACTCTCGAGCTACAGTCCAAATCGTTCTCAATTTATTGGTCGGTCAAGGTTTGGTTACGGACAGACCAATCAACATGTGCAAAGCAATATACCCCCTTTTCTATGAAAGAGGTATTATAATAAAGTACATATCTTTTATTTTATTAGTGAACAGAACCCAAATGACAATTTATAATAATTTGTCAATTGACCTCTTTGTACACCAGTTGGGATAATATTAGCAATAGCTTGTTTTTTTTGTGTGCATTTTTTATAGCAAAAAGCCAATGGGACTTAAATCTCAAGTTGTATATACACAATGTACTTAGATCCAAGGAGATGTGCTCGGATACTATAATCAGAAAAAATGCTTTTCTAATGTGCTACTACCTCGGCTCAATTAAAAAAAGAATGTAATAAAATACAACAAATACATTTGCATTGGTATTTTAATTTATTTTTTATTTATCATTCAATAGGCTAAACAGAAGTGAAATTTACAGTAATAAAAATAAATAATAATTTATTGAATATAATTTAAACATGTAATAAATGAACAATCAAACACTAACACAATTATGTAATGAAGATTAACAACATAAAGTAGCAATAGTACATTATATGTTGATGTCAGGGTTTTGTTTCCACAGTTTGGTAAAGATAACAACAGCAAACACTACCCTAATTGGGAAAAAACACTGCACTAAAATTGGAACTTTTTTACACACTTGTTTATCTTTGAATAATTATTGCATCAATTAACACAAAGGAGTGATGGAAAATGATTTCAGTTACTTAACAATATCCTAGGGGCTGCTTCCTAGACTTATCTTAGCTAAGGTAAAAAAAGGGGATTATAAATTTCATTCTGTAGACTAAGAATAGATTTGAAGACCCCATATTGGTATGACGACAAACAGAAAATGAACTGAATCCTCAAGAGGAACAATGTACAGTACAACCTCTCCAGAGCGGCCCCTCTCTTGAGCAATAACCTCACTTCAGCAACAGTATCATTTTTACCACTGTACGCTTTTACTATGAATTTAACCTCTCCAGAGCAACCTCTCAACAGTGACATAAATGTGCTACTCCCAGAGGGTGTTGCTTTAGAGAGGTTGCACTGTATTTAAAAGCAATTTGTAGTCTTTTAAAGGACTAGATTCATTTTTTCATTTATGATGTTATTGTTATAAAATCAATGTGATGACTAATGAAAGCCAGGATGCTCTCCCCTAAAATTCATAGCTCCTTCGTGGCTTTTATGGAATGTTTATTTCACGATTCAGTCCATACAGACAAAACGATAAGGCCATCCTATAAAGTGCTAGCTTAACAACAAGTAGACAGGCAGACAATATTTCTTAATATTCTAATTATGCTTGTACATGTACTCAAAATGAAATGTAGGGTAAAAAAAGTGTTTGGTTCACGGTTGTTGATGAGTAATAACTGAGTTAGTTGAGAAACTACAAAAATAACATTTCTTATGCAGGCGTCACACTGTCCCGAAGTAGACACCAGATGGACACACGATTAAGGAAATGTTCAAATTCGGGTGTGATCGTGATAACATCGGGCCATTCGTGAGGGCATAATAGGCCATCGTATGACCGCCGGCGGAGTTTCTCAGGCTTCGGCACCAACTTCGTGAGCGGTGACAAAATCTTTGGCATGCCAAAAAATTCCCGAAGGTCCACGCGAAGGATCATGTTCGTGTTGAAATCGTGTGTTCATATTGCCCTTCGTATTGTCATCGTGAGGGCATCTTGTTTAATCGTGTCATCATCGTATTTTCTTCGTGTAATCATCGGTGCCATCGGACATTTTTGCCATACGAAGACAATACGAACGAAACAAGAAGCCGCCCGATTGTCTTAAGAAGGCATCACGACTACGTGAAGCCCTCGCAATGCCGTCGTGTAGCCATCGTATTATAGTACGATGACATCGAGATGGAACCACGGTGACGACGAAAACAGCCGAATTTGAGTACCTCAAGCGTTTCACAAGTGTTATGAATATATAAAAGGCCATTCATAGAGAACCTTCCTCGGTCAGTCCTGAGCAACTCTACAGAACAGAGGCTTGTGTTACTCTCAACGCTTCAATCACATTTAACCATAATTCAGTTCCTGCAGAATGGTATACTTTGATGATGAGACAACTTTTTGATACACCTTAGAAAACATGATAAACAACTCTAACAGGCCCAGTACATTCTCTTAAAGGTAAAATTGTCTTATTTCATTTTGCCCTTTCTTGCCATTTGCCTTTTTTATGTGACATGGTTATTTTGTGATTATTTATTACTAATTTATTAGTATTCTTATCGTGGTCACAAGTATATCATCTTATCATTATCATCATCAATACTAACAATATTTCAGTCCGGGATGGCACGGTCATATTTATCGTAATAATATATTATATATGACCCAACCCATAGTTCACTGTTACAGCACGCACTTGCCATTTAGGGTAGTAAACTGTATCTACATAGTGAAAATCAAGGTAACTTTTGCATTATGATCTACATACCATTTCTTATTGACTGTTCTTGTATGACATAATTTTTTTCATACATTTGTATTTTGAACTTGTGGCCACGCACTTGCCATTTTACTTACGTATCGTACTGATGAGTCAGAATCCCTGGATTAAACCCACGCAATACAAACCATTTAGAGGGTCACACTAGCATTAGATAATGTACTTATTTTGTTTTGCTTTTCATTTCCAGGGCAAGGAAAACCCGAGGCGGATGAGGAAACATAGGTCTATATATGTGTCAGGAAATCACAATCTGATAAAAGAAGAGAAAGCTATGACCATTATAGCACTCTTCTAATTGAGCTGAGGACAGAAGGTAGGTATCCCTTCTACATAAGCTTCTCCGGGGGCCTTTACGATTTGGTTTGGCGAAGGATAGGAGGTCGCACTGAAGAGAATGACACATGGTACTGAAAGCCTCTCCCTCCCGGTCTCAACCTATCACCATACGACATCTAGCCGGCGGTTACAACTATCCCAGCTTGTCTTCCAACTTGTACAAACACCAATTACCTTATTATAAATGAAGTATGTGAAGTTTGTTGCTGAAGTGATCCAGTGTCCTACTACAACTGAACAGTTAACCGCCATTGCTGAGTAGTTCGAGAAGAGATGACAATTTCCACATTGCCGTGGTGCTTTGATTGTCAAGCATGTGGTGGTCACCTGTCCTTGGAACAGTGGGTCTGTCTACAGTAACTACAAGGGATTCTTCTCATTGTCCCCATGGCCCTGGTTGACGCAGAATACAAGTATCTTTGCATTGATTTTATGCCCCTCTGTTGTTGGAGGCTCAGTGAAGTCTACTCAGTAGCCTATGCTTTCCTCTTCTTAACTCAGTTACCGAACAGCCTCTTTCCTCTATTTCTCTATGACTTGAGTGGCATGTTAATTAAATTGACCATTCACCAATTAAATGTCCCATCGTCAGTCGAAGATTCTTACCATCGGGAGGTCACACGACACCTTCGTGAGCTGGTTTGAAGGCATCGTACTCTCAATACGACGTCGTCTAGCAATCGTGGAACCTTCGTGAGTACTGCGGGTAAACATCTAATTAAAAATTCATATCTTCGTTCTGCCTTCGTGTGTGGTTCGGGTGCCATCGTGTGATCTTCGAAAGGCATCGCACTTGATTAGGCTGTTGATTTGGCTGTTGACTAAGATCGGGGCCAATTTCGCGCGAAGTTCAAAATTCCACATTCGTGTGGACATCTGCTGTCAACTTCGGGACAGTGTGACGCCAGCATTAAGGGTGGCTAAAGTGTAAAAAAAGACAACCAGGAAGTGTTACTAACATGAATCTTCACCTTCCCATGCAGACCTCGAACCAGAAGAATATTATATATTATGAGTAAAAAAGATGTAAAATAACACCATCTATCGTCACATTATCTGTAGCAATACAAAAATGTACTTGACAATATTGAGAACATTATAATAACATGGTAAATAAAAAGATAAAAAAAAATCCAAAATATGGATTTTGCCATTCAAAACTTTAGAGGTTAGGACCCTAAAAAAGGCAACCATTAACCATAATCTTGACCTTTTTTGCTAGTCATATACAAACAAGAAGAAGACAAAATGTAAGGAGTAATTTACTACACTCACATAGAAAAAAAACAACAACATTGTGTCGCTTAATTATATCGATATGTTACAGTGCGATTTTATTAAACTGCCATAGCTGAATAATTACACAGTTGCTAGTTTGTTTACTTTAAGCTTCGTATAGTGCGATTTTATTAAACTGTCAAAGCTGCATAATTATACGGTCAATGTTTAGCTTTGGTGAGGTTCGATTACTTTCGTAAGTTATACGATATTTTCGTTTTACCCTTATATAAACACGTTGATTGGAACATTCCATAACGGTAAAATAAACGAAAACTATCGACTGTGGTACGAAGCTAAAAATAATCGCATCCAGCAACTGTGTAATTATTCAGCTTTGACAGGTTTATAAAATCGCACTATACCACAGTCAATAGTTTTCGTTTATTTTACCTTTAAGGAATCTCACGCTCCGCATGTTTATATAATATTATGTAGTGCACCGTTAAATACATTTGACAATGAAAAGTATTATATAGCCTATGAAAGCCATCAAATCTCACCTAATAATACAGCTTTCACAGTTTAATAAAATCGTGCAATACCATCAGCATGAACATTTTAATTATTAAGAATAAAGTTAAACTAATACATATACAAATAAGATACCATTATCACAAAAGACGTCATCTAATAATATATAAGGCCAAGTTTATTGATTTAATGGGCCCACCAAAAATATTTTTTGACAATTCAAAAAGATGAAACTAATTTTTGGCCTTTTTCTGATATATTAAAAAATCGTTCAATTTTTGTTGTTTACTTCTATTTACCTGAGTATTTTGATTAGTTTGACACAAAAATGAACTCTTAATTAATAAAGGTAAAGGATAGGTTTATAGTCTGAAATTATATACATATTCAACCAACTTTCACAAGTTACCCCCCGATCATTGGGTTATTGGTCGTCCGTTAACACTCGGCGCCGTAGGCAGCCACGGAACATTGACTTATTTCCCTCACAGGTACCCATTTAAACACCTGGGTGGAGAGAGGAGCAAACGTGGGATAAATCTTTCGCTCAGAAAAATTCCGATGGTCCGGGCGGGATTTGAACCAGGGACCTTACGATCTCAAAGCAAGCATCCTACCACTGGACCACCACATTAATTCATGAGCATATCACTATTTTATTGTTTGGTGATTACTTTCCTTATATACTGATTCTCATATCTAGTTTTTTACAGAGACATCACAAAAATGGCCATTCCACAAAAATCGTATGGTTTGATCAAATCATATTTCTTCTCTCCTATACACAATTTTTTTGTAACAAAATTCAGAAAATACGACCTGGCCAAATCAAATGTCATGGATTAAGATTGTGTTCTGAAAAACTTTCTGTTTACAGCAAAATGATTTTTAAAGACCATATTGCGTTTAGAGTAAATACAACAAATGTATAACTCTACATTTTTATTTTTCAATTACTTTCCCTGTTGTACAATTTAGTACTAAAAATACAAATAAGGGATTTATAAATATAAAAAAGGGGATGTAAAACTAATACACTGAATAGTGAATAATATAGCATTAATTGTGTTAAATAATGGTGGAATGTTTGTAAATATATGACAATAATATGAACAAGCAATAATATTCACAATAAACAAGGCAATCCAAAAAAAATCATGGTTTGAGGTTATGTGACCGAAACTTTTAACAGTGGGTATGTAGGTAGGAATTTTTTGTTATGAATTTTTTTTTATTATTATGTTGAAAGAAAAACAGGAATACAGAACCAACAAAATTATTTGTCAAAATCGCCAAAATATTTTTGGGGCAGGATTTTTAATGGGTAGGACTCATAACTAAAAACCAACAATTTTTTAAGGATTAACTAATGCTGCAACAATGGATATTTTATCAACATCCAGTACAAAATCTGCTCCGATAAATATTCCAATTAAGGATGAAGAATACTTAAAGAGACAGGACTGGACTGCAGATTTATGACTTCCTTTTTGAAATCAGAAAAATACCCTTTCATTTTTTAGTATTTATGATCAATAGCAGATTCAAGAATTTAAATAGCATGATTTGAGTCAAACTTCAAAGAAAAATATCTATAGCGTAACACAGAAGAACTTCACAGTAAGTTCAAGTTATTTCTGTATTCCAGAAATATCAACATAATGATTGTTTATGAGTGAAATTAAATGTTTATTGCTAGAATTACTAAGTTTTCATTATCTCAATGCCTTGAGATTGACCTCAAGTTGAGTCAGTTTATCCGACTTCGATTCGACTAAGACAAAATCATTTTCAAACATCACCATAGCAACTAAACACAGAGTCAGTTCTGAAATACGATGAAAATATCTGAAGATAGATGAATGTATATCACAAAGCAAGGCAGGAAGATGCATAAATTAATGTCATGAGCATAGGCAGTATGCATTAACACAAAGGGGAGGTAATCCTGAGGAACCATTACGGGGTACCATCTTTGTAGATAAATAAAATATCCTCATCAGTACCGTAGCTCTTCCTAGCAGCATCAAACTTGTCCATTCTGCTACAACATAGATCTACAATATAATTAATATAACTTACATAAGTCAGATATAGAACTATACAGTCAATCCTGTAAAGAAAGGTCACCCTGGGGAAAGACATAATATGACCTTTATTGACAGTTTGCCTTTTTTGGAGGTCGTTTTGTTCTAAATCAATCAATGAGTATTTTTTTTAATGTCCTTTATTTACAGGGTGGTCTTTATTCAGAGGTGGTCACTTACACAGGTTTTACTGTAATTACTTCTCTTAAAATAGAATGAATTTGGCAAAGGATTGTTTTGATGTTGTGATTTTTTAAAGATTTGTACTTGATCAGTTAATTACAGAGAACAAGGTAATTACTAGAATGTTACGTGAATAGCCAAACAGTATGTAATTGAGATAATATTGTAAAAATCTACCCAAAAAAATATTATTACTTGACATGGAACTTACCCTCATCATAGGATGGATTCTTGTAAAATATTTTCTTTCTTTTACGATCAAATCCGCACACAACTACATAATGACCTAGAAACAAAAGAGATAAAACTAAATAAAAGTAAATCCCCTGAAGACCAGACCCCTTCCGGACTGGTCCAAGAGTCCGGTTTCTGATGGTTTAAATGTAGAATTAATTCAATACACAGTATGGTTTGTTTTACAGCAGTCTCTCAATAGAGTTCTAACAACAGTCCGCATTCTTTGTTATCATATGACACTTCAAAGGTTTATCTTAGTAATATTTCTGATTCAGTATCGATAATCTACATAATAGTGTCATCATATTTGCATTTCAAATAAATATACAGAAATTAAATGAAAACTTTAAATAACCAACTTTCATTTTAAGAATTGTACAGAAAACGAGACCTGTATCTTACAATGCGATCAACTTAATCAATATTATGTGTGTTTTTGGTCATACAGTACAACTTCTCCACAGCGACCCTCTCTTGAACAACAACCTCCTTCCAACAACAACATGATTTTTTCCCACTGTACCATTTACCTATCAAGTTGACTTCTCTAGAGCAACAACCTCTCAACAACAACATAATTTTGCTACTCCCAAAGGATGTTGCTTTGGAGAGGTTGCACTTCATTTTAAACATAGATTAAGGCCAGATAACCAAATATGTGTTCATTGAGACAAATGTCAGATAATCTCAGACCGTAATAGACAATTAATTATATAAGACGGTAACTTACCCTGGTATCCACTACAGCAGCTGCTGATGCAGGAAAAACAAAGTTTTGTCTGAAAAAAAAATCATATGTCATAAAATGATGGGTGCCTTTATATATACATGACTTCACCGCTAAAGGAAATAACACTTAGACAATATTAATATAATTGAAATATGTCTGATATTGGTCTATTCTTCAATCAATCATGGTTTGTAGTTACATGATGCAAACTTTTATCAGACGGTATTCTTAACTTGTCTATTTCTTGAAATAAAGGTACATAGTAACAAGGACTTATATACATACATGGATTCGCAACTTCCATATTAACAGTTTAAAGTAATCAAATCCCGCGATAATAAGACGTGAATCAACGGGAATACAAGCTATTGTTTACAAAAGCGAAAATACGAAAAAATCTGTGATATCCGAATGATAATAACAGCGAAAATATCCGTGGTATTCCGAATGTTTAATCTCGGAGACGAAAGGATTATAATAGATGTCCGCCATCTTGGAATTTAAAATGTTCGACTGATGCCTTTTTTGATGCTTATACTTAGACTTTGTGGATTATAAATGTATCTCAATATCTTTAAGGAATTTGTTGCATCCTTTACCAATTTCCCGTGCCCAATTGCCAGAGTATTTTTAGTATAATCAAATTCGTAATCACCCAAATACAGCTGTCGGACATTGCCGAGTATATAGCAATGCATTGTGGGATCGCCGAACGATATCGTTTGATGTATTTTTAGCAGTTGTGAAACCATGTATGTATATAAGTCCTTGATAGTAAATACCTGGGGTTTTCATTATTATATAGTTATAGCCGGTAAAGCCATTTTCCTCTCTGAAAATTTCTTTGACATCATGCAGTTAAGAATTTTCCCCAATTAGCAATTTACTACTTGCTGTTTCATTCCCCAGATTGGTTTCAGGCAAGATTTCTTTCCCCCAAAAGAGGCTTAAATCAACCTGCTATTTCATCCCCATATTTAGGGCTAAGGCACCTTCCCCATATTATAAAGAAAACCCCTGAATATACTTGTATAAATTGCATCTGATGCATTTATATACTGTATTTTCAATTATTTTCGTTGGGCTCAAATTTCGTGGTTTTTAATAAATTGGCTATTTTGTGGGGACATAAATTTGTGGATTTTGATTTTTGAAAAGAAATGCCTTATCTCTGCATTTAAATTTGTGGGATTTTGATTTCATGGATGAGCTGACCCACGAAATCCACAAAATTAAATCCCCCACGAAAATTAATGATTCCACAGTAAGTATTAAACTTAATGCACAGCATGTTATTTTTACCTGACAACGAAGTTTATCACACCAAGAACATTCAAGTTTATTCCAATCCACCAACACGATACAAATGTTACCAGACTCCACATGAGAAAGTATCTCCTCCCTGCTCACTGATCTATAACATGAAAAAGAAATCAAATATGTACGCAGTCTGTGGCCCTAACCAAACTCCTTAACATCTTTGACAATATTTCTGAGTTATGAGCTACATTAAAGTTTTTGCATGACTCAAACGCATACGCCGCAGTGACCACAATAGCTAGACTTTTTCTTTGAAAACAGACAAGCTAAAAATTGACTTTTACAGTGTCTGACAACCATTCTTAATAATTTAGTAAGTCGCAGGCCAAGTATGATCAGCATTTTTCAACCAAGAAAAGAGTGTCCGTAAATAGTTATTCATAGCTAATGTTTAACATGTTTATATACTATTCCGACAATAAATAAAGTTTGAACTTGAACTTGGGTAGTAAGAATATCTGTTAGGTCATAATGTGACACAATCAAGCAAACTTTAATTGATGCTACAAGACATTATTTTTGGCTCAAAACTAAATATTGCATTAAAATTATTTCTATTTGTTTGTTTAGAGAACAATGGAATTTCTGAAAATAAAACAATAATTTTGAAGTAAATGTATTTTTCTTATATCCTAAAATCTTATATACCCTAAAATATGAGTAAAGTAAAACATTATGGCATTTCATTACCTAATAAATTGAATTTCTTGGTTAACTTAATCAATGCAATTTTCAGCTATCTTCTTGTTAAATAACCTAATTCAAAATAATTGAGTTAAATGGTTATCAAAAATATATTTCATATTTATCCCAATTTGAAGCAATCATGGTCTTTTATTTAATTAGTAAATTTATTTCTTGGTTGACTATGACTAATAAATTAATTTGACTAATTAATTAATTCATTCATTCATTCAATTCAGATACATACTTGTTTTGAACGACAATACCATTAGCTGCAGCATCTTCAAACAGCTGGGAAACTCTTTTGTCATCTAGACTAAACTTGCTGCTATAAAAAGCCTAAAATAAAAAACGAGACAATTGAAATAATTCCTTATCAATAAAAAGACAGTAATACACAGTAAACCCCTGACAAGCAGACATTTTTCAGACTTGGCTAAAGGTCTGGTTTTCAGAGAATTTTTTATAAATTCGTTAACAAAATGGGGCATGAAAAATCATCAGATTTTCAGGGAATTCCAATTTTGAGGGGTCTTTCTGTATGAAGTTTATCAAAGTTTTTGAGATAAAAAAAACCACAAAACTTCAGATATATTTTTTTCAATCTGGTATTCCTTCATTCATTAAAAAGTACATGTAATTCCACATATTTAAAGCAGTATAATTCAGATTATCAGATACTAGCATTAAGACTACATTTAACCACATTATATATTTCTACTTATGAAAAGATATCCTTCATGAATTAAGAAATAATAAAAATGTCCCCATATTTTATCAGTTAATTAAATCAAGGACTTATATACATACATGGAATCGCAACTGCTAAAAATAGCTCAAACGATATCGTTCGGCGATCCCACAATGCATTGCTATATACTCGGCAATGTCCGACAGCTGTAATTGGGTGTTTACAAATTTGATTATACTAAAAAAACACTGGCAATTGGGCATGGGAAATTGGTTAAGGATGCAACAAATTCCTTAAAGATATTGAGATACATTTATAATCCACAAAGTCTAAGTATAAGCATTGAAAAAGGCAGCAGTCGAACATTTTAAATTCCAAAATGGCGGACATCTATTATAATCCTTTCGTCTCCGAGATTAAACATTCGGAATACCACGGATATTTTCACCGTTATTATCATTCGGATTATCACGGATATTTTCGTATTTTCGCTTTTGTAAACAACAGCTTGTATTCCCGTTGATTCACGTCTTATTATCGCGGGATTTTATTAACTTTTAATACGGAAGTTGCGAATCCATGTATGTATATAAGTCCTTAATTAAATATGGATAGGAGTTTGGCTCAAATCAAAATTTCAACTGTTACCAATAACAAAAGATAATTTAAATTAAGATTTTTCTCCTCTGCATAGGAACTAGTACAGTAGTTAGTGACATTAACATTCACTATAATTTAGGTAAGAACTCAAAAGGTATAATGGAACAGTCAGTGATTATTTATCATAGGATAATGGATTTAATCATAGTTTAATTTTATCTTTTATATGTTTATTTTGACAAAACCTTCAATAAGGCAAATAATCTCAGAAATCTAGTTTATCCATACAATTACATCTTGTAAGGTTTCATTGCAATTTCTCTGACTTCAATTTGGAGGTAAGTCTCTTTATAGCTGGTATTTGACAAAAGTAAACATTTTAAAACTTCACACACACTTACCTGTTTAGAATATCCTTTGTCCACACCGACTGTTATCGTACAGAAACTATGCGTTATATTATAATGTTTCATCATTATTGCAAGGTCTATGGTCCAAATGCTGAAATTTACAACAAATAATAAACACAGAATTTACAGATTTATTCCTACATGTCAGTTACAAATTATATAATTTTTTTATGTATAGTGTAACAATTTATAAAAATGGTTTAGGCTAGGGCTTTTAAAAAATAGATTTGAACACTGCTAGAGGAGAGGAGTATACATCACTCAATTATCATAGAACATCACTTTTAAGCAGATCAAGTCTGGATCTAAACAATTTTGTTAACAAGGTAAAACATTGTAAAAAGTAGAAAACCTCTGAGAGGCAGTTAAAATGCACAATTGTGACAAGCTTTCAAACCTTTCTCCACAATTCAGACTGTCCAATTCTGTTGTATACACATTATGGGAGTCTTTCCCCAAGTACCTGAAAATTAGTAAAGACTTAATAGTTCATTTGACGTAATCTAAATTCAAAATGAGAAACAGATATTCATTTTGATAGTCCATGATATTTTTCAGGATAAATTTTTTTGCTACAAGTCATGTTATAGTTCGGAGCGTTCCTATTTTTCCTTTCATGATGAAAGTTTCCCCTTTCTAAAGGTGAAAAAACCTGTAAACATGATCTAATAATCATGTTCAAAGCAGTAGAGGGGGGGGGGGTTAGTTACAGCCAAGTAACATATATTCAAAACATGGTCTTTTCATAGTTTAGACAGGAGACAACTTTACAGCTGAGTTATATATCGTAACCAGGGCCAGCAAAATCTGATTTGGACTTACTTGTCAGTTTTGCCAGAAGCATTTCTCCGACCCGTAGGATGTTTATACAGTAAATTCTGGAAATTTTGTCTGTATAGTCTGCAGGACAACCTGGGCAATACAGACAATTGATTTTGCCGTCCCTGGTAAACATGTTAGGTTTATACTTACTGCAACACCATACAAGCGCAGGCTAACCCACAATCCCAGCTGTATATCTGCATACATAATGGTACTTTATTAATGACACGAGAGCCGTCTTCAGAGACTGTGCTTGTTTCACTCATAATTCTCCACTTGCCTGAATTTAGTGAATACATACTAATTACAGAATAACTTCATTTAAAGACCACTTCAATATAAAGATCACTTCATATATCAACCAGTTATTTATCTCTTTAACTTAGGATGAAATATTCATATTTCCATTTTATTTTAACTGAATATTAAGACAACCTCAATATAAATTATAATGACCATTTTAGGCATTTACTTCAGCACAGATTTTAAATGCTTCAAGATTTGAAAAATAAATGATTAAATCCCATTTCTAATTAATTACCAACAACTGACTGCACTATGCACCTCTTGTCTATAACAACTAAATTCATATAAATTATGTACTTTTTGTAACTTTATCACAGGAACACAATATGAAACTTACATAATTTGACTTTATTGAGGCAATCAGTCATGAATAACTTCAATTTAAGGCTGCGTTACTGTAAGTTTTAACTACATTTTACACTGATTTTACAACAAAATTTTATAAGACATATAGTGTTCCTATCATCATCTTGGTAAAATATCATTATAAATAGCAATCAAACATGAACTTATAATTTAAAAGTGAATTTATATGAAGATTTTTTTGTGTCCGAATATTTTCAACATCCGAACATTCATACATATTTCTGTGTTGCAACAATGACTAATCAAAATGGTAGTAAATGTCTGATAAAACCAGACAAATCTGTCATGACAAAATGTCTGTAAACTTGTCTATAAATACCTGATCGTTCCATAGCTAGTTTTCCTCATTAGGAACTAAACTAAGTATTTGTTTACAACACGTCACAGTTACTGACCCAAATTTCTATTTTAGACGATAACTATTCTTGTTTTGAGTTCAGTATAAAGACCAACTCCCGGAACGATTTTTGTAGCCGGGACGGTTACGTCCGTTTCATTGACTTTTATACATATATACAAGTATAATTAATCTTTATGGTGTTTTAATGAAGTCAGAATCTTTCATTTGAGCAGAGATTATCTATGTCTCTGATTTGAGTGATCCTGATGAAACCAATGACAGTCTACTATTTTTATGATATATTCGTTATCAAATGAGCTGAATATGTAATTTATAACCTTTCGATCTGTCATTTTGTGGTTTGGGAAGACTTGCATGCAATTATATGATTAGGCCTTCAATATGATACCAAGAACCCCTTATACGCCCCACTTATATATATATATGTACATAAGTCCTTGCTGATACTAAATTTGTTAGGGAGGTATATCATACAAGACGGGTTCTTAAACGGATAAACTATTTTTTAAATGATAAAATGAAATCTTTATTTTATAATTCATACATCATGTCAACATTTGATTTTTGCCTCCCTGTATGGGCCATTAAACAAGCACACATCAGAAAAATAACATTATTACAAAAACGAACAGGTAAAATAATATTATGTAAGCCAAAAAGAACGCCAAGTATTGAAATTTTTAAAGCGATGAAATGGTTAACGTTTGAAAATAGGATCAAATACCATTGTTGTATTTTAATTTATAAAACGGTAAATGGACAATGTCCCCAATATATGAAGGAGATAATTTCTTTTTCAAATAATGAAAATCACAACCTACGATCATCAACAAATAAAGACATTGCCATGAAAAAATTCAAAACTAAACATGTCCAACTTTAGCGGACATGGCCTTATCGAGTATCTGATCAATTTTCAAGGGAAACAACTACAATTCAGGGTTTATATACAGTCTACCTATTGTTACCCTCCTTGCTTGCGTTATGCTGACTTTATTAGGGGTCATAAAATAATAAAGTCAGTCACGCGTAACAGATAAAATCTGTTATCTTAATTGATCCAAAAATCGATATTTCACTGTATAACTTTTGGATCTCTGATAAGACTTGAGCATGTCCCAACTATTATGTACGTCGTTAAAATGGACAGAAACGTATGATATTGACATTAATTTGTTTCATCAGTAAAATTAATTTTGAAAATGCGGATATCATGAAAAGACAAAATTCAAGAATCCTAGTAATAATTATGTTATTGTATGCACAGTCAAATAGTAATTTGATTCTATTCTGCATATAAACACATTAGCTTACAATACATTTATTTTCACTACTGAAATTAACATTAAATCATCATGATTACACTTAGGCGTGAAAAAATGTTTTTCTTTTCTTAATAAAAGTCGGTTAGTAGGTATAGACTTTATTTGGCTTTTGAAAGCATGTGGGAAGGAAAAAAAATAGAAAGAGGATTTTCCGTTCCTCGGATAAAATCATGAAAATGTCTAGGGTCGCGGGATAAAATTAATAAGGGTCGATCGAATAACCAGAAATTTTGCACTATGTCGCACGTCTTGTAGGTCAGTGATTATAAATGAAATTACTTCCAAATTCATTACAACCTTCAACAACTGTTGCAGATATTTATTTCCATCACAAAATAAAAAAAAATACGAATGATATTAAGCTATAGACCTGGTGTATAAACAGTACAATCAATTTCTGCAATTTTATGGCAATTTCCATCCGTCTTGATTGAAGTGATATTTAACAAATATAACTCGACGTGCCCAATTGTTTGTGAGTCAATGTGAGATGCGTAAAAAAACAATAATCAGGTAAAGTTAGCAACCATATAAAGGGATCTCAAAAATATGATTTTATTATCCGTCCTTTGTTTACACATCATTGAAAAAAAAATATACAAAGTAGGTAATCTATATTATTTTATGACATGTTTTTATAAGTGACATGTGGACGTATGCCAAAATGATATATTTAGCATATAATTATATTATCAAAAATGAATTAATAATAAATTTCATTTAATGAAATATCATCGTCTATTTAAGGCTCATTAGAATAACAGATGAAATGATAGTAAAGTATAAGAAATATTTATTACTTGATCTGTAACAATATTTACATAATGCCTTCCATGAGGCATATCTCATAAAATAGTTGTCAGATGCTTTTTCTTATTGTTTGCAACATGATTAAAACATACTGTGCTGTATTTCTATATTATGTACTATGTGATAAAAAAATGGAACGTTTTTATTGCAAGTAAAAGTCAGTTTCACATCTGTCCAGGTAAAATAAGACCTACTTCAATGTTAACATCCAAAAAGCTAATAGTGAAAACCATTTTTTTTATTTATGTTATTTTTTCTATAATATCAACAATTTGAGTTATAAATATCGATTTTGCTTTTTATTCGGAAGTAAAGTAAAATATTTCACAAATTCTAATATTTTCATCCATGTTGTAATATGTTTTAGTCTTCAACCTCAATTATCCTAAAACCTGATTCAACGCGTCCAATTTTTATTACCCTGTATAATGCATCATGCTGTGACTGTATATACATGGATACCTAATCAGCAGATATGATCATCGCCAAATGCACGTTGTTTCCGTAAACGTACGTAAATATCCGAGATTCGCCGAACGATTGACGAATTGAACTTAAAAAAAAATCTAAGGGGTAGTTTTAAAAATCATCAAAAGGGTCGAAGAAGATATTATTTGATTGTTTTCATATTTTACATGGTGAAAGAAATTAAATTTTCAAAACGAATGCAATGAGTACAAATTTGATCACATTTCCCCCAAAAGAGTTATGATGCTGAAAACATCAAATTTTCATTGAAAAATCTACCAATTTTACGCTTTTTACATTGAATATAGAGGGAATCGATAGGTGTCTTTTTCAAACGCAAAAGGGTCGGAGAAAGCATTAATCTAAAATAATAAAAAATACACCATTAAAAAGATAAAAGATTAAATAAACTTTTGTGATCAGTACAAATTTCGTATTTTAAATAGAATAAAAGTTATGACGATTATAGTGAAAACCTCTTCTTTGTTTAATGTAAATTTTTTATCGATTTTCCAAATCAGCATGTCCGCGAAAGTTGGGTATGCTCAGACAATATTCATTTTCAATTCACAGTAGGACTGTTTGGAACAGTTTACCTAGCACGATACGTTCTGCAGCAACAATTAAATCTTTTAAAAGAAATTGCAAACACCATTTATTTCAATTACAATTACTTTAAACATTATGCAGTTGTTGTTGTTTTTCGGGGGGGGGGTTATTAGCTGAAAGTTATTTTTTATTTTTTCATGACTTTATTTATGTGCAGACTTTTTTCTGTCAATGTTTGACAAAAAACAACAACAAAAAAAAAAACTTGTCAAGTGACATTAAATATTGAAATTTATAGTGTTTAAATATGTATAAATGTTTAAGCTTTTTCTTCTTTTTTGACTTATAGTTATTATGTTTTGTTATAATATTTTGTTCATATATATTTGTATGCCTTTTAATTTTGCCTTTATATAGTTATTAAATTACATGTATTTTTACTGAAGGCCATATTGTAAATAAGTTTTATACTTTATATGTTACCTTCAAGAAATAAAGATTTTATTATTATTATTATTACATATACAGTATATATATATATATCGAGAATTACGATACGATATCCTATGATAAAAAACACCTTTGATATGTCAGAGACATAGATCGATGTTATCTATGTCTCTGGATATGTATATATATTTTATTGCTGCCCTACATTTTAAACTACAATCAGTTTCAAATTTTCGCATTTCTTATTTATTTATTAATGAAGATATTTTTCACGATTAAGTAAAACGTACAATGCACGACAGACGCGGCCGGTTGTTTACTAAACATATAAAGTTTATGAAGTACGTGTCTAAAGAGCGATAGAAATACCAAATCGGGTACAGTGTTTTCACAATTTTTAGAAGTATATACGCAACATATGCCTAATTCTAAAAATAAAAATGAATAAATTATAAACTGTACAATGAAAGACTAGAAACTTGAAAATATCCTGGTTTTGATATATCAAGACATATATGCAGTTCTCTTTGATGTATATAATTGACTAGTGCCAAGATACAGATATGCATTAGCCTACATAAATATATGCGGAATGATAACTTAAGTGATCAAGATCGATCAGATGTAGATTTCTAATATTTTTTATATCAATTAAGCGAACAACAAATTTCTGTAATATTCAAGAATAAAACGACGAATGCAAAAATTGTCTTATGGTACTCAATCGTTGCCTAGAGTACGTTTATACCAGTAAGCGTGTTATATTTTAAGTTCACTGACTGGTGCAGACCAACTAAGAAATCTCCGACCCAAATTTCTATCGTAACCGTGGAAATTTTTCGGACTGAGGAGGATTCCGGATTGGAGATGATCTGAATTAGGGAGTTTCTACTGTATTGACAATGTATATTAAACTAGTGTGTTCACTATTTGACTTGTTTGTACGTATATATACAATTTATCAAGATACTAAATTAAATCTTAACACGGGTTCGAATCTCGACTCCGCCTTACGATATTTCAGTGAGGCCGTAGTTACATGAAGTTTCCGCCACCAGTTGAATTATTTTGGCGGGAAAATTATGAAATTGAGCAAAAACGTGATAACTCATTATGTTCTGGGTATGACTCCTTTGTCACAGTAGTTTTCCCTTTCTAAGGGCCAAACATCTTCCCCTAGAATTGACAAAAGAAATTTATTTCAGTCAAACCTGTGAACAAAAGCAACCTTTAGGAAAGACAATATGTGCCTTTATTGACTTCTGCCATTTATCCCGGGGTGATATCATTCTTAATAATAAATGACCGTTTTTTTGTAAGATTTGCCTTTATTCACAGGATGACCTTTATTCAGAGTTGGCCGATAACACCGACTTGACTGTACAGTACAAACTCTCCAGACCGGCCCACTCTTGAGCAACAATATCCCTTTAACAACAACACGATTTTTCACATTGCGCGATTGAACTATAAATTTAACCTCCCTAGAGCACTAACCTCTAAAGAACGACATAAGTTTGCTACTCCTAAAGGGTGTTGCTTTAGAGAGGTTGCACCGTATTTCTTGTTTATTGTAATATTTAATTAAAACACACACTTTATCCTCTGTCAACTACACATACAATTTTACACTGGCCAATTCATTTAACCAGGGTTGTTCTGTATTTAATTGTTAATCCTTTAGTTTACACAGCAAATTAATGTGTTCAATTTAAAACGTTCAGTGCTTTCCTATCACCCATTTTGTCAACTTATTTTACCATGAAATTCTCATGCTTCATGAAAAAGTGATCACGTGTTTGTAAGGAGAACCAGTTTTCTATCAGATTGTTAGCCAACAGACACATGGAATAGTTTTAATTTAAAGGTATGTTAGTTTTATACAATTAAATTACGCATTCTTTCTTCGAATAAACGTGTATAATAATTATATCGTTTGTATGATTGTATTCAATTTATTTTAAGAATATCAATGAGGTATTGGTTTTATTTATATAATGGAAGGATAATACGTCACCGCACACCTGTTAAATGGGTCCTCCCTGGACACGTAAACGTAAACAAAACCGAGACAAAAAAGGTAAAATGTTATTTTTCACTTTTATTGAAATGTACATTTTTTATAAGGTCAAGCAACTATACATGGTTCAACTTCATAACGGTGCTGTTTTATTTCTATTTGATAAGCCCGTTTGAATCCGAAAAATGTTTTAGATTTGCTTTTCAGATGTCCATCCTGGATTTTGTCACAAGGCTGATATATATCATTAGCATTTTTTACTTAGCCGGCTGTGAGTATATCTAGCGGATTTTCACCATGTGTTTCGTACAATATTTATGTCAAAATGCTCATGTATTTCTCATCTCTTTGTTAATACCATGGCTTTTTTATTTGAAATATTGAAATGGTCTACCCTGGATCGTGGCATATTTTCTCCGCGTGTGTCGTGAAGTATACAGCATGTATTTTTCATCTTTTTTGTTGATATTTTGGCCTTTTAAATTGAAATACTGAAATGGTCCATCCTGGATCGTGTAAGTTAAAAGGTCCACCCTGGACCACAGGTGGCTGTATCAGTGTTTGGTCCACAAAAAAAAAATCCCGTGAAAAAAGAATCCCGTCACTGATCTTATACATACTATCAAGGTAAAAAGCCTACTACATGTATATGTCTATATGCCAAACAATGTGGAACATTGCATCTCGTTGTTTCAGCATAAAAGATGTGCGCTGAAAGAAAATTGCTACACATGTCATTCAAATAAACTATAAGATATTCACTCCTATCGAAAATCTCATTCAATTACATCTAATAACTGTGAAACGGTAAAATTGTGTTCCTTTCGTTATTTAACTTCGCTGCAAGCCATTTTGAGTCAAGCGCGAGTGATGTATCAAGCGATCTGATTGGTCGGCATGAAATGAACAGACTATTGTACACATATCCGACCAATCAGATCGCTTGATACATGTGTAGCTATTTTCCTTCAGCGCACGTATTTCATGCTGAAACAACGAGTTGCGATGTTCCACATTGTTTGGCGTATAGACATATAGTAGGCTTTTCACCTTGATAGTAATATAAGCTCAGTGACGGGACGTTTTTTTTGTGAACACTGATACTTGTTTTCATCATTTGTGGACCAAACACTGATACTGCCACCTGTGCCCTGGACTCATTTCTATAAATTCTGTATCATATGTCCAAACTATTTCGCCTGAATGTATAATCGTGGAAAACATTGTATGGATGCATCCATATAATTAATTTTTCACACTATGTCATTTGTCTTCAAAGTTTTTCCAAGTTAAGTATAATACGTCCTCATTATTTTTTAATCCTTCCGCGGAACTATACTTTTAGTGTATGTATAACTATCTAAATGTGGATAGTAATCAGTTTTATGTATAGAGGTTAGACAAACGTAGTGACGTCACGCTATGTATAGAACGGTCTGGAGGTACAATGTATAATCATGGAAAATACATTGTATGGATGCATCCTTAAATTATGATCTTATGATTATATTTTACTGCATAAGTCACGCTATGTCAATTGTCTTCAAACTTTTACAATTTAAGTATAATACAGCAGTGACTTAGAACTTATAACGTTATAATAGTAGATCTTTCATTGCTGACCTTATCGCATTAATAAAAGTTTATACAAAAACTAATTAAATTAAATAATTAAATAGTGTTTGTTTCAGAACATGCATGCGTGCTCCCATTGTGGTAAAGAGTACATCTTCAAAGTTCGTCTGACTAAGCACGAGAAGTGGTACATGGGAATCGGAACTTACACGTACGTATTTAACACGTGTGCATATTACATTTGTACATGTATATGGTTAGTATTATTCACTTCAATTTATTTTTAGGATATTAATGAGTTATTGTTATTTTCGTCAATGGTAGGATACTACGTCATCGGTCATCTGTTGAAAGCATCCTCCTTGGACACGAAAACGTAATCAAACCAGTGTCATAAAAGGTAAAATATTATTTTTCACTTTTATAAAAATGTGCATTTTTAAAAATACCAAAGTTTGTGCGTCAAGCAACTACATGGTTAATATTCATAACGCTGCAGTTTTATTTCTTGTTGATAAGCCCGTTTGAATCCGAAAGATGCTTTAGATATTTTTTTTCAGATGTCAATCCTGGATTCTGTCACAAAACTGATTCATCATGGGTGTTTTTTTATTACCCAACCGTAAGTATATAGAACGGATTTTCATCGTATGCTTCGTACAGCATTTAAGTCAAAATAAACATGCATTTTTCTTCTCTTTGTTGGTAAATTGTAACATTGAAACGTCATTAATAAAATGCTATACAAGAACTAATTAAGTTAATTAATTCAATGCAGTTTGTTTCAGAAAATGCATGTGTGCTCACACTGTGGTAAGGAGTACGCCTCCAAAAGTGGCCTGACTGACTAAGCATGGAAATCGGGACATACACGTGTGGAATATATGGACATCTCTCGTTTTGTTACTATAATGTTTGCATTGTTGTTTTCAATTTATTTTAGTTTGGGATATTAATGGGTTATTATTATTTTAATCAATGGTAGGATAATACGACATCGCGCACCTGTTGATAGGGTCATCTCTGGACAGGAAAACGTAAGTTTTTACAAGCCCGTGTCAAAATAGGTAAAATGTTATTTTTCACGTTTATTAAAATATCCAATTTTGAAAATGTAAAGTTGTGCGTCAAGCAACTATACGTGGTTCAAATTCATAACGGTGCAGTTTTATTTCTTGTTCATAAGTCCGTTTGAATTCGGAAGATGTTTTAGATATTTTTTTCAGATGTCTATCCTGGATTCTGTCACAAAACTGATATATCATTGGCATTGGTGTTTTTTTTACTTACCCGGCTTGAGTATATCGAACGGATTTTCACCACGTGTTTGGTATAGCATTTAAGTCAAAATGCACATGTATATATTTTCATCTCTTAAATTGTTGATGTGTTGGCTTTTTTAATTGAAATATATAGTCATTGGAAATATTGTATGCATGCTTCCTTATATGATCTTATGATTAACATTTTGCTGCACAAATCACACTCTGTTAATTGTCTTCAAACTTAACAATAATACAGCAGTGACTAAGACATTAATAGTGTATCTTCCATTGCTTATCTTATGTCATTTATCAAAGGATATACAAGAACGTATTAGATTAAATAATTCAATTTTGTTTGTTTCAGAAAATACAGGTGTACTCCCACTGTGGTAAGGAGTCACCTCCAAAAGTGTCCTGACTAAGAACGAGAAGCGGCACGTGGGAATCGGATATATACGTGTGTAACATGTGAACATCTCTCGTTTTGATATCATATTGTTAGTATTTTGTTTTCAGTCTATTTTAAGGATATTGATGATATATTGTTATTTTAGTCAATGGTAGGATACTACGTCACCGCGCACCTTTTGATAGGGTACTCCCTGGACACGAAAACGTAAACAAGCCCGTGTCAAAAAAGGTAAATTGTTATTTTTCACTTTTATTAAATGTACATTTTTGAAAGTTTGTGCGCCAAGCAACTACATGATTCAACTTCATAACGTAGTCCAACTAATTGTACACTACAGATGATATCGAGACTACTTCATAACGGTGCAGTTTTATTTCTAGTTGATAAGCCCGTTTGAATCCGAAAGATGTTTTATATTTTTTTCAGACGTCTATCCTGGATTATGTCACAAGACTGATATAGCATTGGCATTGGTGTTTTTTTACTTACCCGGCCGTGAGTATATCGAGCGAATTTTCACCATGTGTTTCGTACAACATTTATGTCAAAATGCTCATGTATTTCTCATCTCTTTGTTAATACCATGGCTTTTTTATTTGAAATATTGAAATGTTCTACCCTGGATCGTGGCATATGTCCAAACTATGTCGTCTGAATATTTAATCATGGGAAATATTGTATGGATGCATCCTTATAATTATGATCTTATGATTAACATTTTGCCGCATAAGTCATACTCTGTCAATTGTCTTCAATTTTTGTACAATTTTAGTATAATACAGCAGTGACTTAGAAATTATATAGTAGTAGATCTTTCATTGCTGATCTTATCTCATTAATAAAATGTCATAAAAGCACTAACTTAATTAAATAATTCAATCTTGTTTGCTGTATGCTCACACTGTGGTAAGGATTATACGTCTCCAAAAATGCCCAAGCACAAGAAGTGGCACATGGGAATCGGGACATACACGTACGTATGGAACACGTGTACTCTGTCGTTTTGTTATTACATTTGTACATGTACACTGTTAGTAACTATTCACTTCAATTTATTTTAGTATACTAATGAGTTACTGTTATTTTAATCAATGGTAGGATACTACGTCATCGCTCGCCTGTTGATAGGGTCATCTCTGGACACGAAAACGTGAGAAAACCCAAGTCAAGAATGGTAAGATGTAAATTAATTATTTTTTTCATTTTCTGGATTCTGTCACAAAACTGATATATCATTGGCATTGGTGTTTTTTTTACTTACCCGGCCGTGAGTATAATATCAAGCGGATTTTCACTACGTGTTTCGTATATTCATAAATGAATTGGCTGTAATGATGAACGATGATGTAAACATTAAAGGTGTTCAAATTATGCCAAATGAAATATCAATATGGCAACTTATGTTTGCAGATGACGTTGCTTTATTAGCAGAAACTGTGCAAAATTTACAATATCAATTGAATGTTTTACATAAATTTTGTAATACTTTTGGAATGCAAGTTAACACTTCCAAAACAAAAGTGATGGTATACAAGAAAGGCGGTAGATTAGCATTGAATGAAATATTTTTTTATGGCAACATGAAACTAGAAATTCTGAATATGTTCACATATATTGGTGTTACTTTTACTTCGAGTTTATCATTAAATAAAATGTCTAGCGAACTTGCACTGAAAGCAAAGCGTACCCTTCTTACTATGTTATCCTCATTGTACAAATACGGCCAGCTACCTTACGACATGTTTTTTAAACTTTTTGATACTAAGATATTACCAGTTATTTTGTATGGATCTGAAATATGGGGGTTCCAGTCTAGAGAAAGTAGTGAACTAGTACTTAGATTAGCTTGCAAAAGATTCATGTGCGTTAACAAATTATCATTGAATGCTTCTGTATTAGGTGACTGTGGACGCTATCCAATATGGATTGAAAGCGCAAAACGCTGTATCAAGTATTGGTTTAAGGTGATAAAAATGCCTACCACAAGATTTGTTAAAAAGTGTTATATTATGTTAAGAAACACTAAGTGTTCTACATATTTTAATTGGGCAAAAGAAATTGAGTTTCTTTTAAATAGTAATGGGTTTGGTCATGTATGGTTGAACGAAGGAGTCCAAAATGAGATATTATTTTTCGAATATTTTTCTCGAAGACTGAAAGACAATTATTTACAAACCTGGAATAGTACTCTTGAAAATTCCACGTCTTTACATTTATATAAGAATATTAAATCTACGTATGAACATGAAACCTATTTTTCAATACTAACTGTACGAAAATTTAGATATTGTTATGCTCAACTGAGATCAGGTTTACCACATTTGGAAATCTTAAAGGGAAAATACCATAATGATGTCCGTGAATCGTGTATCTGTAAAATTTGTTCTTTGGATTGTATAGAGGATGAGTTTCATTTTCTATTAATATGTCCAGTTTATACTGATATTCGAAATTCATACATTCCTAAGAAATTTTTTATAAATGCAACTATCAATAAGTTACACATTTTGTTAACATCACGAAACGAAAGTATCATAAAAAATGTAGCATCGTATATATATTATGCTTCATGTCGCAAAAACATGATATTAAAATTATAATCGGTAAATTGTCAAAAATGTAATTATTACCTATGTATGCACATTGTCAAAACTTAATGATTGTATTGTTATACCTTGTTATGGGCTAGTGGCCTGAATCATGAATAAACAGTTATAGTTATAGTTAGTTATAGTATAGCATTTAAATGTACGTATTTTTCATCTTTTTTGTTGATATTTTGGCTTATTTTAATTGAAATATTGAAATGGGCCACCTTGGATCGCGTTAGTGAAAAGGTCCATCCTGGAATTGTTTCAACAAATTACGCACCGTATGTCCAAAACTATGCTGTCTGAATATGTAATCATGGGAAATATTGAATGGATGCATCCTTATAATTATGATCTTATGATTAACATTTTGCCGCATAAGTCATACTCTGTCAATTGTCTTCAATTTTTTACAATTTTAAATATTAATACAGCAGTGGCTTAGAAATTATATAGTAGTAGATCTTTCATTGCTGATCTTATCTCATTAATAAAATGTCATAAAAGCACTAACTTAATTAAATAATTCAATCTTGTTTGCTGTATGCTCACACTGTGGTAAGGATTATACGTCTCCAAAAATGCCTTAGCACAAGAAGTGGCACATGGGAATCGGTACATACACGTACGTATGGAACACGTGTACTCTGTCGTTTTGTTATTACATTTGTACATATACACTGTTAGTAACTATTCACTTCAATTTATTTTAGTATATTAATGAGTTACTGTTATTTTAATCAATGGTAGGATACTACGTCATCGCTCGCCTGTTGATAGGGTCATCTCTGGACACGAAAACATGAGAAAACCCGAGTCAAGAATGGTAAGATGTATTTTTTTTTTCATTTTTGAAAATATTAAAGTTGCGCGTCAAGCAAATACATGGTCAAAATTAATAACGATGCAGCTTATTTCTTGTTGATAAGCCCGTTACAATCCGAAAGATGTTTTAGATTTTTTCAGATGTCCATCCTGGATTCTGTCACAAAACTGATATATCATTGGCATTGGTGTTTTTTTACTTACCCGTCCGTGAGTATAATATCAAGCGTATTTTCACTACGTGTTTGGTATAGCATTTAAATGTACGTATTTTTCATCTTTTTTGTTGATATTTTGGCTTATTTTAATTGAAATATTGAAATGGGCCACCTTGGATCGCGTTAGTGAAAAGGTCCATCCTGGACACATTTCAACAAACTCTGCATCATATGTCCAAACTATGTCGTCTGAATGTATAATCATAGGAAATATTGTATGGATGCATTCTTTTAATTATATAATTGCCGCATAAATCATGCTCAATTGTCAATTGTCTTCAATTTTTAACAATTTTAGTATAATACAGCAGTGACTTAGAAATTATATAATAGTATATATCCTTCATTGCTGATATTATCTTATTAATAAAATGTTATGCAAGAACTAACTAAATGAAATAATTCAATCTTGTTTGTTTCAGAAAATGCATGTGTGCTCACACTGTGGTAAGGATTACGCCCCCAAAAGTGGTCTGACTGAGCACGGGAAGCGGTACTGTATGTGCAACGGGACATGCACGTGTGGAACATGTAGCCATCTCTCGTTTTGCCAGAGAGGCAATATGATACCCATGCTTTGTGACATAGTGAAGACAGGTCAATTTCATGCGCGACATGTGGTATGTATCATATACATTGTATTTATCTATTATTTAGTTTTACCATATCAAATTAGATTTAATTACATTCAAAGACATAAGCTAAATAACGGTAAAATGTCCGATCCATGAAATCATGCGGATGGAGTTCATGCTGCTCTTAATATTTGGACGGAACATCTGTCTTTCTGCATGGTAAGAATCTCGTGCGGATCAGGTATATTTATTGTTGAAGTACATTGTTCCTCTACTCATACCGTCTATATACTAGTATATAATACAATTTACCTTAATTTAAGACTATTAACGTGAAATCGACATGTATAACAATATACAGTGCAATATCTCCAAAGCAACACCCTTTGGGAGAAGCAAAAGTATGTTGTTGTTGAGAGGTTGTTGCTCTAGAGAGGTTCAATTAATAGTTAAATGGCACATTTGGGACAAACCATGCTGTTGTTGAAGGGAGGCTATTGCTCAAGAGGGGACCACTCTGGAGAGGTTGCACTGTATAACAATAAACATGTATGACTAACTTAGAACTCGTGTAAATGTATATTTAAAGGTGAAACATTTTACCTTTCTTGACTTGGGTTTGTTCCAGGGAAGATCCTTTCAACAGGTGCGTGATGACGACGTATCTTACCATTGTTAATACTGGTACTAATTCTTTTATAATGATTATTTTGTGAGGTCAATTTAAATCCACTGAATACATAAATAATTTGTGAACCATGATATATGTTGTAATTTTTACCTTGTAATACTAGTATTCAGGCCATTTGTCTACGCATGTATATCAGGAGACCCACGTACAAAGAGCACAACCTACCGAAACTGCTTAAATATACTGTAAGTGAAAGAAATTGCTGTTTGTTTCAAGTGTGGCGGATTTATAAGATATTTTTGAAGATTTTGACAACATTTTAGCTGTTTAGTAATGTTAGTTATAGTTTCACACATAGGAAATATGCGCATGCTTTATTTGACGCAATCATTTCTCTTATCTTAAAGCTCAAATGTGAATATTTTGTAGTTTCTTAGAACACTCAAAGGTTTGTCGACAATTGAAGTGATGCTGAAAAATTCAACTCTATATTATTATTATAATTTAAAGTTAAGTATAAATATTTATTTTGTAATTATTATTTATATATTTGTGTATATATGTTGTATATGTAATGACAATGTACATTGTATACGTCAATAAAGTTCTGTTCTGTTCTGTATTATGGTTCTGGCTTTATTTTTCACAAGTGTCGACAAAACATTTGAGTGTGAATAGTTTGTGGTTTTTAAGCTCTGCTATATAATTTGTTTTTGACCGACAGTATTCACTATTGAGTAAGATTAACAAACCAATATCAACATGAATGTCTCAATTGAATTCATATATAGTGATTGAATTGGCTGTCCGTTCGTCCGTACGTAAGAGATAAATAATACTTTCCCGTTTCATATATCTTTGATACTATATAGCATTCCCAATCTACCCATATTTATATACAGTCATGTACTTACCCAACATTAATTTGACCTTGACCAGATTAGAACGTATAATGTTTTAATGGTCTCTTACTTTGTTTACTAGATTGTACTGTTTCATCTAGCACCAACATCGCTTAGAAGAACGCTTTGATATTTTTACAATTGTTGTCTTAGACCATTCCTATTTCACCCATACTGCTCAACCTCGAATTGACCGTCAGGCATGCAATGGAGGCGTATGCGTTCCTATATCGTTGGCCCCATTAATATCAAAATCTATTGTGAAGCATACCGTCGGGAGCATATAATATTTGTTCTTATCTAACATTTGTGAGCTGCATGTACACCTATTGTTTGAATTTTTAATAGCCTTTAATGGACCAATGATATATCAATGTTTACTTTCTCTCTATAGCTGGAAGCAACAAGAACAGTGAGCAGTCTAGGAATGGTGCATATGAATAGAAATATATTTTTCGATACCTGTGTATGACAATGAAGACTTGGTCTTCAGTCAAAGGTATGTATTTAAATTACATTGTGTAAAAATCATCACTCTTTGCAGGTAGTTGTTAATGATCCATGATGAATGGTTTTTTTTAACAATACTTCAGTTGTATACCAGCGGGCAGTTTCTGTACCAATGGTTTAATTTATACCTTGTTCGCCGCATGCAACAGTCAACTTCTTGACAAGGGACATAAGTGTTAAGATTCATTAAAATATGTAATTTATAAGATTGAAATATTTTATTTTGTAGCATGATTTTCAGAACCTGGGACGTAAACTGGAGATGAAATCATTAACTTGATCTTCGTATCATCTATGTGGTGCTGCAGTGGTTCCAAGTGTCTTCCCATGATGCCTCTGTCCTGTCTGTTCATGTGTCTGTCTGTGGGTATGTAGTCTTGCTTGTCCCTGATCCTCTTTTATTAACTTAGTAAATTAGTGTATGTATCTGTTTAAACACATATACGTAATGAGCATCGCTTTATTCTATTTTTTGCTGGTTGAGGCATCTGTTAAAGATAAATGACTGAAATACGAATGTCCATTGGAAATATCTTCAGGTTTAAATATTGAGGGGAGATCGAGTTGTCTCAATTAAGATATAAAATCTTATATAATTGTGCTTTCTGTCAATCTTTATATTTTGGAAATCCTACTTCTCCGCACGAAACAGTCGCCAATTCATACTAGTATCTAAACTCTCCTCTTCAATACCATGGGGTGTAAGACTTAAAATTCTGTTTCTTAATTGATTTTGAAAAATATCATTGAATTTGAGTGAAATTTTGATATCAACAGCAAATTTATAATAACATGTCTCATGACACATTCCAGTATAACTAAGAAACCGAAGAATAATATATCTTATTACATGTATATGGTAATTGTTGTCATAAAAAAGTAGTTTGAATTTATAATTATAAAGTTGACTATGAACATATTGATAATCCATGACTTTTGTATTATTCTCTGATATTCTAACACATTTTATGAAGGTGACTATAATGATCATGTTCAGCATTAAAGAGGTATGCCCTGGAACTGAAGCGTCTGAAATATCGTTGTCTTCAATAATTCAAATCGACATACAAATACCGACGCACGCGTTATATAGATCGAGTCATTTTTGAACGCACATTCTTCTTTGACTTTTCGATAATAATTGCCTTTACAAGTGTTATACACATTTGTTTGGTGTATGAAAATTAAGACACAGCAGTTTCAGGGCATGCCCCTTTTTAAGTGGACCTTTACATTTTCTGTAGCCCATGGCAACAAAACAACATAGTTCTTAAATAGTTCCATTATACATTAATGAAGGTATAACCTATAATTACAATTACAGAGATCAAATATTAATTGCATGTATAGTAATTTTTTTCTTACTTAGGTAGATGTTTTCATAAAACCTAAATTCTGTTAATGCTAAATTGCCTTTGCGAATGAATTTGTAACATTGTCAAATATCAACCCTGCTATACTTAGTTAAATCCATCCTATAGTATATGAGCCAATAGTTGTTGGTCCATTAGCGATATTAATCGTGCAACAAAACTGTGCCCAAACTGATAAATTAAGATTTTGGAAGCCGCGAGTCTTTGATACAACAATGATTTGAATGCAGTCTTGTTGTGTTGCTGGTTTATAAATTAGGAAACTGCACAATGAGAGGATAGAGTTTGTTGACATGTTTTCATATTCCTGGATAGCTTAGCTTCAGTGTAGATTTGACATGCTTAAAATAGTACCATCTAAGATTTGCAAGATTTACTGCCGTGTTCACCCTGTATTAAATGTCTCTCTATCAATATTCCAGATAAACCAAGAAAAATGTTCAGAAAAATCCTAGCAAATCTTATGACCTTGATGGTAAGTAAATCACACTTCTTATGATCAGAATTTTGGCGAGTTTTACATTTACTTGGTATGATGCGGAAAAAAAAAGTTTATGATTAATATACAATTTTAAAAGTCGTCTTTTATCATTTATAGCAAAATGACCGTCGAAGGGACAACAATTTTGTCTTTCTCAAGGGTGACCTTTGTGCAGGTTTGACTGTATATATATTTAAATTGACATCTCTATAGTATTTAATTGAGACCATATTTATACCTACTAATGCAGCTCTGATCAAGCCAGACACCATGCAATGCTGACTATGTA
Organism: Lutraria lutraria; assembly: GCA_964023205.1. Taxonomy (NCBI): domain Eukaryota; kingdom Metazoa; phylum Mollusca; class Bivalvia; order Venerida; family Mactridae; genus Lutraria; species Lutraria lutraria. Next base: position 33,106,242 of record OZ026837.1, on the reverse strand, counting down.
TGGACGTAGATTTGAAATTAAAATAAAATGTATCTAAAAAGATAGGCAGAAGGTTTTAGCAATACATAGTTCCCACAACTACAATATTTACCTCCCTTGTTTTGAATTGGTGGCCATCTTGAAAGTAAAATGTAAAAGAAAAAAAAGAAAAAAGTGGTTATAAACAACTCAATTACAAAACATAACTTAATCATGAAGTTGGAAAACCATAAGCATATCAGGTTTAAGAAAATGTCACATATGAAAATTCTATATTTAGAATTATCAGAACAAAAATATAAATATCCCCTATCAATGCTAGTCAAATTAGATTTTCAAGATGGCCACCAAGGGAGGTAAATATTGTAGATGTGGGAACTTTAGAGGGAAAAAAAACATTTGTAATTTACATTGTAAGCTGTCGCTAGGTCGACAAATTCACAATATGCATGTTATGTTAAAGTGCTTTCTTCACTACAGACTTGAGAGCAAGAAAAACTATGACATGGCTTCAAATTGGAAACTGTAGCACTATATATGGTAACAAAAATCAGTGGCTGTAATTAAGGAATAATTAAGCTGTGGTAAGCATTTAATAGTTTTATTTTACACAATCATGTAGTCTAGCAAATGCTATGTAAAATCATGCATGGTTAAACATTTATATTGTTCAGTTTTCATTTTGCCTTTGATGTCTATGTGAAGAATGTAGTAAACTGTAGCAAACGTCTTTAAGAAACCATTATAATATACTTACTTGTAAGTTCTTTTTCATACTCAGTCCTACTTTCACATGACTTTTCCAAGTTGGATTCCTCTATTTCATTTCTAGTATCTGCATGGTGAATAATCTGCACAAACGTTACATTGGCTGGCAATCGACTGTGGTGTCAAACGATAGTAATAACATATAATTCTTACCAGTACTGTTATATCATGATCAGTTTTGTATATCCCCTTTCAAAAATGAAAGGGTTTGTATTGCTTTGCGCATGAAGGTCGATCGGGTCTGTCCGTAACCAAACCTTGTCCGGAAAATTACAAGAGAACTGTTTGGCTTATGTTCCTTAATTTAGGTAGGTTTAATAAGAGCTTAGATACACTTCTCTACCAAGTTCGTTCAAAGCATTGCCCCTTGGTCAAAACTGGCTCTTCTTCGGGGGCCGCTTGAATTTACAATATAGGGAAAATTGAAAAACGTTATTTTCCAAAAAGCAATGTGTTGATGAATTACAGAATTAGGCCTATCTGTCCTTATTTTCCTTCTTAAATAATTTCTATGATTAGACAGTGTTATATAGATGAAAGTGACCAGCTTTTTTTCTGGTGAGCGATTATATATATGGCCATCATGGCCCTCTTATATAATTCAGAACTGTTGGTGAGTTATATTGCGTGTTATTAATATTTGGATAGTACGACTCAGTAAGAATCGGGTGATGGTCTCTATCTACATGATCTGTTTTTACATGTATATCATCAAGATATCTTATTGTTTTTAAAAAATTATAAAAAATCATTTTACTATATACATTTATGTTTTTAGATTTATATTTGTAATTTCTTTAGAAATAAAATAATTTATATTTGAATATACTGTCCAGAAAAATTAAAAAGACGCTATATGCCCAAGGATGTTAAGGCGTCTATAAACAAAATATTAACCTAACCTAACAAAGTGGAGTTTATTTACAAGTACTTACCAAACTTATACTCTTCCAGAGTCATTGATAACATAAATGTTACTTTATATTTGCAGTCATCAGTGTGGACATCTACTCTGTTCAAAGACGTGCCAATCATGAAATATGATCTCTTGACGTCAGAATGTGTTTGTGATGTGTGCTTTGATGTTTTGTCATTGGACGGAGCAGTACTCGAAAACTGGTCATAAAGCATGTATAGAAAGATCACCCCCTACGCAACAGCACTCATGAAGTTACTAAGAAGATATATACTGTCTAATTCTTGTCTATAGATATGCATGTACACCTGGGTGAAATTTCATAGATACATCTGAGCTAAGATAGATATAACTAGTATCTTGTTAACTCAAAACATATGTCAATGATAATTAATAGACCCATTGTTTAAATTGTTTAAAATATTTCTTTAAACAATAGGTGGCATACAATTAAAGTTTACTTAGCGAAGATGTATCTATGAAATGAAAATTTGATGATTCAGATTGTAAATTAAGCTGTACTTATTTATTGTATTTTACCGGATAAGAATTGATAAGATCTGTCTGCTGTCACTTTGCGCTTATTTTACATTGTTGATACGTTATGATCTGTATTCTACGATACAAAGTATTCATTTTATATTCAAAAATGCTGTACATAGCATTAATCGTTACCAAATGTTTCGAACATTGTTCTCTCTTTAAATTCATCACTGTTGTTTGTCTACTTTCACTTTGCATATTGCTGATATGCTCTGTTATCCATTTTTTCAAACAGAATGTGTCTTCTTATCAATATTCTTTCATTATATTTACTCTCATTTTTTGCATGACCAAATCTTATTCTATAACATTTAGGTCTGCGATAAATTTCACTATTTTTTTAGTACTGTAGATATTTCTCAATCATACCTCGCCAGACATAAACATTATGAAGATTAATTTTAATTTATTACTCAACATTTTTTGTGATCATTGACATTTTTTCATTGTGAAAACACTGTGTTATGTTTTTTTGTATCAGATTTATAAAATCCCGACTTGTGTTAGTCTGTGACAGAAACTGAATACATACGTGTAGTTCCCACATCTACATTATTTACCTCCCTTGGTGGCCATCTTGTTTGGCAAATTCAAAAAGCATTGATCAATAGAAGATATTTATATTTTTGTTTTGATAATTCTTAATATAGGATATTCATATGGCTGCCAATGGAGGTCAATATTGTAGATGTGGGAACTATGTATATATTTTGCCTTCTGTTTTATGTCTTAAATATTTGTATCTTTTAAAAGGACAACACTTCAGATTTATTCTATCTCACGGTGAAATGTTGATTAGATGCTAATTTGTCCGTCGTCCTAAAATATTGAAAGTTGAACAAAATGTAAAGTTATCTATTAATGAATCTGCCAAAGAATCTATACATTTTCTCAAACATGAAGTACATGTTGTATGTTATTATTGTGAGATTACCTCACTGTTTGACAAAAAAATGCTTCCAATATTAATTTGTTGTGATATTGTTAAATTGCATAAAATACATACTTTTTATACAGGCATCACGAGGCATGGTGTTGTATGTACGATGTGTTTGTTAAGTACTGATTGAATTATTGTAGAAAACAATAAAAGCTTATTAAAATGATATTAGTTCTTGTTATGAATATATGACATACATAAAATAATGTGAATAACTCACAACTCATTCAGTTCGACCATAGATGATTCATCCACAGAAGTTTCGATCCAAGATTCATAACATGAATTATTAACCCCTGAACTTTCGAACTCTGACCTTACTAGCTATATGACGATTCGTCCTCAGAATTTTCGACCCCGTATGATTCGTACTCAGAATTTTCGACCCATTATTTGTAACAAAGAATGGGTCGAAAATTCCGAGGACGAATCATCTAGGATTGGTCGAAATGAGTACGAACGTGTTAAACGACGAAAGTTCTATGGATGAACCATTATATGGAAGAAATTTGAGCGTTATTCAGACTTCAGTTTGAAAATAGAAAAAAAATAAAACATTTTCATCACATTTGATCATTTATTCAAAAATGTTCAATGAGTGCAAGTAAAAACAAATAACAGCATGTATTCACAACGTCATGTATAAAACATACCTTGCACTGGAAGCTATCATTAAGATATCCTTCAAAGGAGGCTCCAGTAATAAGACCTATAAAAATAACACAAGTAGTAAATAATAAGCTTTCCTATCATGAGCACTGTCCACTTCCGGTCAAAATCGAAATGAACACAATGAATTTATACTCTGAAAACACAGAGCCACAATAGAATTATCATGTAAATAGTAAAAAGAGCAACTACCTGTCATTAAACATATAATTTGAAATTCTAGAATCTACTTACAAGTCATTAAATCCAGAAAATAATCCAATAAACTGTATTTTGTAAAACGCGATCAGCCATTTTGATTTGGAAAATGATTAGCCAATCAAAACAGCTTTTACAGGTAAGTGGAACATGTGACATAGCATAAACCAATGAAAATAGTTGTTACAACACGTTCTATGTATAGAGAGCCAGCAGTAAATTCGTATACGAAATTTGGACACACAATAGTGTGTGGGTTTGTGGTGTAGTGGATACGACGACAGACTTGTAATCTAGAGGTCGTGAGTTCAAACCCCACTCAGGTAAGAATTTATAAATTGTATATAAATTGTATAAATTGTAATATGACATGTATGTACACTAACTACTTCACTAACCCTCCTAACATACTAAAATGAGCACAAATAACCCTAACATGCATATTAACAAGAGCACTATACTAACACTAACATGCAAACTAACATGAGCACTAGTACTACCCAGATACTAATAAGGGCACTCGTAACATGTCACATGTACACCACTCACATCATAGCAGATAAGCCAGTAAACATTGCAACTCCTCAGATTTTTTTATATTAATAGAATTTTTTTTTTTTGAAAATGCACCAGTACCAGAAGAGAAAATCATAAAAAAAAGAAAAAAAGTAAAGCAATAGTCAAAGGGAGATAATTATTACCTCCCTTTGACTATTGAATTTAGAAGGATGTACATAATTTTTATAAAAATGACTATTTTTCAAGAAAAAAAAACATTTTGTATGATTTTTAAGAATAAATTTGGTTGCAATGGTAGCAATAAAAGAATACTGGTGCATTTCCAAGCCTAAGATTAAAACAAATGACAAAAAAAATGCAACTATGCAATAAGTTAAAGGGACAATTATTTCTTAGTTTCCTATTAAATAATGAACGGAAAGGCTTCATAGCATTCAGATACATCGAGTAACAGGTATAAACTGATATAATTACTCACACAAATATACATAAACCAAATAAATAACACTAGTTATCTTGTCTCTTTATGTAATTTTATGTCACAATATTTTAGCTGTATAACTTTAAGGATTTCGATCTGATATAATGACATATTCCTGAGGGTCATGGGTTCAAACCCCACTGGGACCATTCTTTTTTTTCGCTTTTTTTTAGTGTTTAGGTAATTTTACGTATTTAGAACATGAATTTTATTCCAATATTTTTTGTTCAGTTTATAGCAATTTATACATGGTTAATTAACGAAAATCAGGTAACTTAGGATTTCTGACACATATCTTTTCAAAACCTGAGGTAAACTTTTTAAATTTGGTGTAGACATTATACACACATAGGCATAGTAGTTTATACACATTCGTAAAGGTGACTTCATTTGATTTTAATGTACTATTTTAAAGCAGGTATATGTGTATGGTTAAAGTGATCAAAATTTTAATGTGGCCATAGGTAACCTTGTGTATCACCATAAAAGATTATCAGGGATATAATTTAGTGGTGTTTATCCTTAGAAAATATTGGAAAAATAGCTTTTAGCCCAAGTAGGCCTGGGATTGACTCAATGCACAAGAAATGTTTTGAAATAATTAAATAACAATCTAGTCAAAATTTTAACCACCCATCTTATTTCAAAACCTGTACTGTATTTCCTGTTTTTTTTCTATCGTGAACATTTAAACAATATAGTAGTGTTATATTTTGTGCATTGCGTATGTCATAATAAAGGGTATTCGCCTTATTCCAGAATCCCATAATCCTTTGCGAAAAGGTGACTTCCGGTTTCGTTTCCATGTAGAAAAACAAGAGAACGGTTATTTACAATTTGAGCCTAAAACACTAATTGATTGGAACATTAGACAAATAATGAATGTAAGTATTTAATAATACCTATCAATTTCGTTAAGTTAACACACAATTTACAGTTTAAAAAGAGTTACAAACGTCAAAACTTCGTTTAACAAATTTGATGTCAAGCGTTAATGGTGGGTGGGGTAATGTAAACAAATGTTTGTAAATTTTTGTTTATCCTTAAAAAACTGTTATTTTTACTGTATTTTTATGTATTTTGATGTCTGATTGCACGCTTTCATTATATTCAGTCATAAAATCGAGTGGCATAATCATAATATGCATATAACATACATGTAGTGACATTAAAAAATACGTCATTATGCCAGATATGTCTCTGGTTATGCCAACTGACTTAGATTGTAGGAATCAGAATCTTGTTCTTTTTTAATTTACTTTCACACACCACATCGTAACTGTTACAGTCATAGACTATTATAAATAATCATTGTATCACAGTATGTTACATGTATCAAACAAATACAGATCCATTTGAAATATAGACATGTGATCAAACTTCGCGAAAGGCGCCATACCGAAGGACTTGTCCGCTAGATTGTGTGTCAGCCGGTTAAAGAATCTTCTCTCACCAAATCAGTTGTCCGGCTTCTTATTTATCTGATGTATATGCATTTATACTTGTTAACCACATGACAGAGTTCCTTTCGTCCCGACAGAATTTTTTCAAGCTTAAATTTATCAGTCTGAATGTCTGGCAGATTTTTTGCCTTTTGAAAACTCTTCGAGATACATGATAGTTCAGGTAGTGTTTGATGTACAGGTGCTTCTAGTATGAACCGCTGCTCGCTGCCTGTTGTTATCCATGTTTTTTTGTGCATATATTCCTGATTACTAAATGCAAACAAAACATACAATGTATGTTATCTCTCTGTACTTAAACTAGTTCGCAAGATAATGGGCTCAGATATAGCAAGTAAATCTATTTGACATTAGATCAACTGACTGAACTGAGATCAGTGAACGGAGAACTGAAATTTATATTGAAAAATAAGCTTGCTGTATGATTGATATTCCTATTTCAGAGTCTTTGAAGTGTGTATTTATTGGTAGTTTGGTGAACAGCAGTCGAAGCATGTCGCATTCATATAGCGTTCAGTATTGGAAAGTTTACATTAAACTTTGTAAGTATTAAAAGTATTTATGTAATTGACATTTATATAACAATAAAAGGACTGTCAATTTGAGGAATTAAATTTTCAATATTTTTAGGTCTATACTGGGGATCAAGCCCATGCTACACATATTGAATTTTCATAAATCAAAAGAAGCTATTATATAATTAAACAGGCAGAGCTTCTCACATTGTATATATTAAACAGAGTGCTTTTGGTAGAAAGCAAGTTAGTTACTTTGTAGTCATTGTTGTTACTTCCATTTTATAATGTATGCTTATTTTCTTTCAGAAAGAGAACATCTACTCGTTTTGAAAGATTATAACAGTGTTGCTTGCCTTAAAGCAGACCAACTGAAGAAAGCATGTAGAGACAATGATGCAGACATTAAACTGCCAATGAAGTGTTGTTATCAGAACATTAACCCTTAGTGACAGATATTTCTGTCTGAACTGAGTTCGTAAATCTGTTTGTACATACTATCATTGTACACAAGAAGATTCCTTCATGTTTATACTGTAGATTCGGAACAATGTGTCAATTAACTTGTAGGTTGAATTTATATTTAATAAATATGTTACTTTTACATCAAGTTTGTTACTGAATGTTCCTCATTTAACTCTTCACCTTTCGGTGGCAAATACTGATATCTTTGCAACCCGTGCAGATAATAATTTCCACTGTTCCTTATTATGGCAGTGTGTTTTTCTGATCGCCCTATGAAACTAAATGGTATTGCCCGACATACATGTTAGACTGTTAGTAATAAGCAGTCTGCAAAATTAGCAGTTGTCCGAGACAACCAATTTTACATTTGGAGAACCAAAATTTTGGTTCGGACAACCAACTTTTCATTAATAAATCATAGCAAAAGCAGCTAAAAGTTCTGTTTCAGACAACCTCATTTCAAACCTTAATTTCACAGACTGAATAAGGAACCGGTTTCTGCTCTTCAAGTCACTGTGACCTATGACCCTAAAAACAATAGTGATCATTTACATAACACCAGACAACCAGTGAAATTTGAAGACTCAGGGTCATAAAGAACACAATAAATTGGTAGAAAACATAGTGTGGCAGATTGCACATTACGGAATGTCTCCCCCATAAGTAGGGGATGAAATTATAATTCAATAGTAAGATTATTAAATAGAGTTAAATCAATAAATATACACTTTATTTTCTTGTCATTTCAACTGCAGTCATATTGATATACATATATATATATTAAAATAATAACATTACATAGGTATAAAAAATTATATATTTAATTATAATTATATATCAACTCGTATAATTATATGGCCTGGTGCACAAATTATGGTTCATTTGAGTTAGCATTAGGACCAAAAAATAAAGTACTGAATTTTCTGTATTTTTCCACTTTTTAAGTATGTCTAGACCATCTAGAAACACAACCCAGTAATGAAAAGATAACTTTCACTCTGGTTTTTATTATTTCTTGGATGTTCATAGACACAGATTGGGGACAGACATTACTGACAGGAGCATTACACCTTTTTAAATGTGTAACCAGAAAACAAAGAAAGTTTCAACTGTCCTTATTTCATACCATTTGCTATTTCAGTACATACTGGTTCAATATACATTGTCTTTTTCATGAGGAAAATCATTTATTTAGAAATATGAAGCAGGTGAAAATAACACATAAACAGGAAAAAACTAGCATTCCTGTGTTAAATCTAAAGATATAATTATTGCCATATTAGCATTAAAAAGCTGTAATTCACTGACGTAACAGATATGCAGACATAAAACTTACAAAAACAGTTCTTTTCATTCTTAATTTATATTCAAAGCATTTTTTTTCATTTTAATGAAAGGGGACAGATATTACATTACGGGGATGGACATTACACAGTTGATAGGCAGGTCCTGTATTGAGTTTAAGTCATTGACTGCCCCTTTTTGTACTTACATCATGCTTAGTTTACAGTTCTTACATTATTTCAGTAGCTAACAAGAACACATCTTCATCTTTATTAACATTTAGAAGAATAAAGTTATAATAAACTATTTTTTGTCATTTTTATTACACTGATTTGACACCTGTTCGACTCATCACTTAATTATAGCACTAATTAATGAACTTATTAATTTATTTTGCTGTTTAAATTATCTTTCTTTTCACTCATCACTAAATTATAGCATTAATTAATTAACCTAAAAAAATGTTCTAAGTAAGATATTTTGCAGTTTAGATTATCATTCTTTTGCTATTAAGCTTATAATTGAGGACACAAATTAATAATTTCTTGTTTTATTTTGTCTTTTATGTAAATTTCATGTTGCATTTGGCAATTCATTTTTACAAACACATTGTTTTATCATAATGAACAATTGATTTATCATTATTTGATCTTATCTGATGGTATACATTAGTCTTGAAAAGTGTCATACTTGTCAGCTGCAATAAACAATGTATGACCATAAAACTTTTGGTGACACATGTTTTTGATGATATCTAAGGACCCCATACTGTTCTGGGACTTACTCCCTAAGACCTTTGATAATTGCACTGATTAACATCTAATGTGGCCACTGGATTTAACTTCAAAGGCCTGCCAAACTCTGGGATGAAATTTTGTTGTTGTATTTTTTATCAAAAATTTATAATATAGATTTGACTAGATCTTCAGTAAGTTACCCAGAAAATATGATGGTGTTATTTTTTCACAGTATTTTAAATTTAGGCATTTTTAAGTATAAACCACATTTTTTAAGCATTAGATTTTATGGAATATTGAAGTAAAAAACTTGAACTTTGTCACAGAAGTGAGTTATACCTCTATCGACGCTAAAAAATTCCTTACTATAGGGAATATGGGTTGTTGTAATTTTAAGACCATAACAGCTACCCACATTTCAGATTTTCAAAATATCTCCACTATTTGTGGGTGTATCTTAATACAGTTTTTTTTCAGTATTTTGGGAATTTGACCCATACCCTTGGGATTGGTAGTTTTGCAGTGTTTAATCAAAATTGGGGAAAATGTATAGCAACAATTTTAACTTATTTAATACCAATAGTTATGTTAGTGAACTTATGAAATTGATAAAAAAAAATTCTGAGGGGGGGGATTGGGAAATTTTTGTCTGTGAATTGGGAAAAAAAGATACTATTTTCCAATGGGAATATGACCGAATTTCGTCTATAAAATCGCTCCAATAAATCCCTGTTAAATATATAGGGTATCAGATCAATCCGCTTTAATTTTTCTTATTGAATTAGAAGTCTCATAATACTTTACTTTCCAACTCCAACAACTGCATTGATTTTAAAAAAGTGAAAAAACTAGATGCTAATTCATTACAGGCAAACATATAACAGGTATACATACTGAAAGAAAACGTCAACCTTTAAAAGCTAATATTACACAACTTATATAAAACTGAGCCATTACAGTCAAATTTAAGGAAATGCACCATAATTTGTGCACCAGGCCATATATAATAACTATGTGATGTTAATTATTTCTAATATCAATTCACTTGACTCGGAACAATCTTTAACAAACACGTATAAATCAATACAAATTTACGATGCAACCTTACACACAAATAATTGACTCTGAACACCAAATGTTTATCCAAGTACTGAAAAAACAACACTTGAATCAAAAGTTTGTACTACGTCTACAATGAAATTGCCTGGAATACATTGTTGGTGATTAATTTAAAGTGCTGGTTGCTTTTCCTCTCCAGTAATTCACACCTGTTGGTTTTGTTCTCGATTTCATGATTGCACATAGTGACAAAACAGCACAATTTGGTAGGTTGCCTTAAAACTAAAACACAAACTATCCTTAATGTTTTTCCAGTCTCAACTGCTTTGACCTTAATAGCCTCTCCAAGTCACTCAACCTAGAATCATCTGCAGTTATAATCTGGATTGAAAGTGTCTAGTTTAACATAATCTTCAACCATGATTTTGGGAAATGTAGTGATCGCTGTACTTTCTATTTGAACTGGTCACTCAGATGAGTCATATTGGACTGTGGTGAAGTCTGTACACCTGGAAAAATAAACAGAAAGAAGCTTTACAAATAATATGAATTACCAAACACAATATTTTGAAGGCCAAATTAACTGTTTTCTTTTCGCACTTATTTGACCTAATACTGGTTGTAGAATTAAAATATTATTTACTAAATTACTTTGAAAAATACCCTGTAATAGATATAGTACTATATTTTGATTTCATGAAACGTCAAATAATGATAGCATATCAGCAACCATCAAACAACACTATCACAAAATCATTGCTTTGATCAATGCTAGATACAATAGAGTAAAATTCACAGTCAAAATGATAATTTACACTGTATTTATTGGAATGCAAGTATAGTCATTGGCAAAACACAAATTTAAAGTTGACACTGTAACTTCAATCACTATTTCACTTTTAGTGGCACAATTTCGTACCTTGCACATATAATTAAAATAGAAGCAAGAAAGTCAGACAAACTGATGAATAAAATATGTTGTATCATTCATTTGGACCATTTTTTACTAACATTTAAAAATTAAACTGAAACAATTTCAAGTTGTTTTGTACTGAAGTTCTTTGATGATTTATCAGAATGCTATGCAAATTTATACCTTCAACAAATGTGCTGAGCTAACCCGGGAAGGAATTTCTGGCTCAAAAGGAATGGTTTTCCCATTAGCATATATCTGTATAGATAACGTCCCGTCTTATTTGGTCCAGCCAGCTTTTATTCTGCTTCTCATCCTTCGGTAAAACAATAACATGACAACTTCCACACATCTCGGTGCAGAGCCCTTGTGCATTGTATCACCTAGCAATGAGCCCCGACTGATCCACCAACAATTATTGGTGCACAGGTAGTAGAAGGAACCGGAATGTCCATCCTCTGAAAATAATATAGTTTAATATTTAACATTTCACTTATTTTTTACAAAAATTAACACTATTGTCATAGAGACAAAAAAAATAACAGTTTGTGGAATGAGCACAAACCACAAGTCAAAACCCACAAAATTCAGGTGGGGCCTTATAGTACATACCCTTAACCTTTACAATTAATGCCAACTTCTATATAATATTGTGCCTGCTGTTATGATTTTTTAAAAATAAATCATCCAGCTATTTAGTTTTACATCATTTAACATTGTTAGAAGACACAGCCTCTCATTTTTAGTCAGTAAAATTAATAATAGACAGGGAAAAACTAAATACCGTTGATTTACCCCACCCACTTGAATGTAGAATTTGGAGACCGTAATATATTGTTAAAACAAATGACAGCGAAATATTTGAACTGTAATTAATACCTTCAAGCCACTACTTACCTACGATGTAGTTGGTTCGTTATGTCATTAAGAATTATCGTTATCAGTGATCGTTTTGTAAACTTGTAACGCTAATGTTGTGAAACACGGAAGTAAACCGGAAGTCACCATGTCGCAATTGATTATGGGCTACTGGAAAGTCGAGATGTTTCTGGAGGCCGGGCATCACGGTTGGATGTCACATTTATTTATAACTTTTATGAATGAAATGTAACTCGTAATACACGTGTTACTAATTCCTGCAGAATATAAACCAAAGCGCTTGCATTAAACTTGCAGATTCTTTGACGATCACCTGAATAAATAAGGTAAACTTCATTTTTGTTATCATCAGTGATCATGCATCAAATTTAGATATCTTACGTAATATAGGTTGGCATTTATCTGTTGATGGTTTTGCAGTTTTGATAGTATGTTTTTTTCTGTGGTATCATATTGAAATGTACTAATCATCCATCTTTTATAAATAAAATGTGAAAAGGTAAGCTTAAATTACATAACATAAAATATTAATAAAATTATTGAAGTTAATGTAACACAATGTATCATACTGCTTGGCGATTAGTAACTGCGATTTTTTTCAATATTTCTGCGGGTTTCTAATTGTGTAAGAAATCATTTGAAATGACATCATACAGTATGAGAGACGCCAAAGGGGTAATGAATTCGCGCAGCCGCTAATTGATCAAATAAAGCAGGTACATGTAGTATAATAACTGTATATCGGTGATTTTGCGTTTAAACTCAAAATGCCTTCATTATTTTAGCAATCTTCATATTTTTAACCGTCCGCGTCATTTTACATTCATAATCAAGATTAATGATAATCATTAGTTATTAAATTGAATGTCATACGTTTTAGATAAAGAGCGGATAAAATATCATCATGTGGTTTGAAATAAATAAAGAGTGGGTCGTGAAACAACAACACCAATTAGGAGTTTAACTTTCATAGTTTACCTGAAATACATTTTATTAATCAACACGTCAAAATGAAAAATAAATAGAATAATTAAAAGCGGTATATAGTATTAGTAAACAAATCACTGTTACTGCAGTCTTCGATTTATTGGGTTGCCTCCTGCCCGAAAGGATTTTTTTCCTTCTATAAGTCTTTTGGAAATTGGAGGACAACATATAGTTTTAGAGTGTAAATTAAAGTATATAGTCGGGCAATTTTTCACAAAAAATTAATTCAAAGACTGTTACTGCTTATTCACGGATACTACTCGACGACCAGTACTGTACCACCGAAATGAATGCAATGTGATTATTAAGTTTTGTATACTATATTGGTAAAATAATAATCAACTTTAATTTTAACAGATTTTGTACTTCAGACTGACTTGTTGCTAGTAAATCATGGAAGATAATATTGAGTCTGAAGAGGAAGCCTTGATCAAGGGACGAAAGCATTCATACACACTACCAAAGTTTCGATATGTAAATATTGTGTTAGCGGTGGTCTTCATTGATGTCCTTTTGTCAATGGTTCTATGGCTAACAGGTAAGTTTGAAACATGGGAAATGACATTTTAATAGTTCAGCGCCCTCACACTTCTTTGAGGGAAGAGGTCCACTGCCCTTTAATTGGAGGGTATTTTTATAACAAAAAAGAAACTAAATTTGTACTTTATGAATAAATGATGTTGTATAAAAGATGGCACAAGGGCTTTTTAAACCAAAAATCAACTTTTTATATGTTTCAATATTTTCTGAGGGGGGAGATCAGGGGTGCGTTGGGGAAAAGGTAATATTTTATAGGAGAGGGCTGCCACCAAAATTTGGCGATAGATTGAGAAATTTGATAGATTGAGCGCCCTGAAGTTAAATTTTAGATGGACTTTGTTCTTAATGTTTAAAATACATTTGACTTATGCTACGATGTCATGAACAAATTAAAAAAGGCCTCCGATGAGCATCAAAGTAATAATTTTCATGTACAATATAATAAATAAAATAACAAAAACATTTGGGACTGGAGAATGAGTTCTAGTTTTCTGGAGTGTTTGAATTTACCGAGTTCCAGCCAATGAGAGTCCACTGTTTGTCATAACATTAAGAATATTACATTATCTAATAATTTAACCTGTCTCCTTTGCTTAAGCTACATACCACATAGAAATGTTCTGAAAATTATTTTCTGAGCACTTAGTTGTCCGATATAATATACCATTTTAAAATCTGCCTAGTTTCTTCGTTTTCCTACTTGCTGTATTATTTTATTGATATGAATGGACAACATCATTTCTGTTGAAACTTGATCCAAATATTCATTGAAATAAATATCTGATGATGAACATTTACACACCATGCCATTAACATTTTTAGTTGAATCTTGATTTGTTTATTTACAGGTGGTGATTCTGATTATTTCATTGACAACATTGTTTCGTACAATCTGAAGCAATCTGCATTTGACCTTGCTGTGCTAGCATTTCTCAAGGTCATCATACTCGCTCCATCAGTGACCCACTTAGAGACTGTATATCTAAAACAGATAAACCGTCCACATGTTACGCAACCTAGGGTTGCATCACAACTGTTACATTTTGTTATTATATTAGTCTGCCTTCTAGCATTAGGTTTCTCGACGACCAAATCGGGGCTTATCTTGTACGCTCTGCTGCATGAGGGGACTTATCAACATATGCATCCTACGTACAATGCACTGTTAATCAGTTCTGTTGTATTCTCTTTGATCGAGTTTATTCTGGCTGTTCTTGGATTTCTTATGATGAGAAGGCTAAAGGTGAGTAGTTATTGTGTTTGATTTCTTGTCTGGCTATTAGAGTCAATTTAAAAATCCATAAAGAATTGTCAAATCAATGTGGTACATTAAATTCTAAATTCAATAAAAAATCATATAATTTTTAGCATCAAATACTTTGTTTCATTAGGTTTTAAAGCCCACCTGATCATTGTTCCTGGGAAGAACCAGTTCTAGACTCACATCCTCGGTAAGCAACTGCCTGCTGTCTCACATAAAGAGACATGGTCGGTAGCTGGGCTCAAACGCATGACCCTCTATCAGCGAGAGGTTACAGAACAATTGTTCAGCTTTCCTAGCTGTCACTCGCTTGACAGTAGGCATGCAATAATTTTTATGCAGACCACTAAAGCACTACGTTTATATATCTGAATGCAATTATCAACTAGTTCCCGTTCTATGTTGCAATGCAAGTCTATCTGAGTTCAGTTTCCTTGAGTACTTTCAGTACTTTGATTTAAGGATGGCATGACGATTTTTTGTTAATCATGTATTCATGTATTTAAGAAAAATGATGCAGTTTTAATAATTGCTTTGTTTTTCATAATGATTTAGTGTAGTAATGCTGCCTCACTTTTTAAACTTTGCCAATAATCTTATATTTTGATTTCTATATTTAGAAAATACGTATTCTCCACTTATATGACGATGACGGACAGGAAGTGGACAAGGATGGCAAACCTCTGAAGAAAAGTGTGGACTTCGTCAGGCTTATGTCCCTTGCTAAACCAGTGAGTTTTTTTAATTTGACTATATAATTATATACATAATACACAGACAAGTAAAAAATTGCATCTGATGTCTTCACTTATTAAACAAATAATTCTATGTACTGCCTTTTATGGGCAGTTTCCTCTAGCAAAATTCCCTTAATTTTCCTGCTAAAATGGCCAGAATTTTCCTCTGGCAAGAAATGTTTCCCACTTGATCATATATAAAAGTACAACAGTTTTCACACCATTGTCACCAGTTACAGTGTAGTAAAATTTATAATTATGATTTAAACAACTAAATTATCACATATAAAAAATAAAAGTAATGTTATTATATATTTCCAATTTTGGAATTTGTTGCGCTAAATTTCCCCTTTAGACTTGCATGGGTAGTGAGAAAATTTTGGAAAAAAATCACTGCCTTTAACTGACCTTTTGATTCAGGAAACATCAAGAATTGTTTTGTATATTTCAGGAACTACCTATGTTACTGATAGCTACCATGTGTTTGTTTGTGTCAAGTGGATCTCAAATGTTAGCCCCATTGTTCTTTGGTAAAGTTGTGGATTCCGCTAAACATGGCATGGGTATGTTTGAAATTGATCAATAAAATGGGAAAAAATCAACTTCGGTCATTTCTTGAATAAGTGAACGCTGGCTTAACTACATTAAAACCCTTGAATACCAGACTTCCAGAAAACCTAAACTATCTGAAAATAGGATGTTTTTTTAAGTCTGATTATTTTCGGAATTTATCAAAAGCTCTGAAAACCGGATTTCTCCGAACACTGGTCTTTTCACCCAGTCATATACTCAATTTCTATAGAACATATTTGAAAGTGTATGAAATACAAAAGAAATCTGATTTTTTTGTGTTAAGACTGCAATCCTTAGGCAAGAAAAATAACTGTGTTTCAAGTCACCTGACTTACCTGCATTAAGGCCATCCCTGAAATAATGTTTGTTTGTGGTAATCCTACTCATAGAATTTTCAATGAGACTGTAGCTACGTAGGAAATATTTTTCTTAACAATCAAATTTCTATATTAAACCCAAAATACATATCAGAATGCTATTTTTTTTATTTGGAAACAAAATTTACTGGAGAGGCCCAAAAAAACTGGGTAGAGGCCATCATCGCGAGAAGGTAGCATTACCGCAAACAAAATATTTTTAAGGACGGTCTAATTGCACTTAAGATCTGTAAAATCAAAACTAAAATTCCCAAAATTTGTGGAAAAAATATATTTGTAGACAAATCATTGCCCCGTAAGTGTGACATCTATGCTAAGAAAAAAAACCACAATTATTTTTTTCTGGCCTCTCCGCCTTATCACAATTAAATAATTCGCTTTTTTTCTTACAGCTGAACTGAATAAGACTGTTCTTACGCTGTTCATCATATACTTATTCGGAGCATTTTTTTCCATGGCACGATCATGGCTATTTACTTTAGCTGGTCAGAGAGTGGTAGCGAGACTTCGAAAAGATCTTTTCCTGAACATTATAAAACAAGATGTAGCATTCTTCGATACAAACAGGTGAGTTAATGTTTTGATTACCATGAAAGATAAAAATTTTATTCCCCCGTCATATAACAATTCAGAAAGGCATACAGTATTACGTCTGTCTGTCCGTCCGTCCGTCCGTCTATGTGTTCAGATTTTGGTGTCCGAGCAATAACTCCAGAAATATTTCATGGATTGGTTTCATATTTTACATGAATGTGTATACTAATAAGATACAGGTCAAGTTTGATTTAAATTAAAAATCCAAACATTTTCACAGGAGTTAAAGGTATGAGCACTTTTTGACTTAGTGCTCAACAGGATATTCATGTCCTCCAGTCCCATTTCTAGTTTTAACATGAATACAGTAAAACGCCACTTTGAGAGCAATCCACTATTGAGACAACCTCCATATAAGGATCTCTTATTTTCCAACCATTTGTCTATGATTCTTTAATTACCCAGCTTTAAAATGAGACCGCCTCAGTATCTAATTATCTGTATACTTTATTTGGTCCTAAAAGTGGACTTTTTTATTATTTTTTCTTTATTTTTTTTTAAGTTTAAAGTTTTTATTCAAGTTGAATTGATTGATCAGTGAAAGCTCAATTTTTGTCCAACTCAATATTAAGGCCGCACTTATTTTGCCTGATAATGTTTTTGTTTTTATTTACATCAGACCATTTGATGAAGAATTCATGCATCTTATGTATATATATGAGATAATAAAAATTTATTGTTTTTACAGAACGGGTGAATTATGTAACCGATTATCATCTGATACTCAAGTTTTACAGAATGCAGTGACAGTAAATCTCTCGATGTTGTCACGATACCTTCTACAGATGATTGGTTCCCTTGTCCTTATGTTTACATTGAATGCTTCACTGACTGGTGTCCTGCTTTCTGTGGTTCCCATAGTCAGTATATGTGCAGTACAATATGGTAGGTTTATGATGTACTGTAAAAGACTTATTAATTTATCTGTAGATTAACGACCCATTCGGCATTATAGTCATTTTAGAGCCACATTGAGAGGGGTAGGGCTGTGGATTGTTGAGTAAGTGGCGATCCGATCCAATCCACGATTCAACACTTACGATCGACAAATTGAATCACAAATCTTTTGTTATCAAGTTACCCATTTAAAACTTTAAAATTGCAGCCCTGAAGACAGCTATTTTTTTAGGAATAATGATGTTAATCAATATAAATTGTTATATGGCTTAAATTTATACGTACCCTCTTTCAATTAATTGATTTACCAGCGTCATTTTTTTAAGAACAGTCGGACATCTTGGCAAACAAAGTAGTCCATGATGAGACAATATTTATTCAGAGAAAAGGGATTTCGAAGAAGAAAGAATACACTTTTAGTTTGTTAAAAAACAAGATCGCGAACCACGAATCTTAGTAATGACGATTATTCATACTCGATTTTTCAATTTGATTCGTGATTACCCGAGTGCTCGGATTCTCGCTACAGCCCTAGAGAGGGGAGATAAGATACTGGAGAACTAGGCATTTATTTAACCCTACTGTTCATGAATAGTTTTTCCAAGTTCTTTTGTACCTAATATAAAGCACCAACACATCTCACCCTTTTTCCTGTGGTTTGCACTTGTTTAAAAATTTACAAAATTGGTCCCGTTACTTCCAAAGGTGTTTGTCACGAAAAAAAAAAAAAAAAAAAAATTTTCCCATGTAACCCACATATATATATATTTTTTTTTTCGTGACAAACCCCTTTGATTACTTTTGCTGTGATATTTTTATTTGTTATGTTTTGCATTTAATTGTTGATCGGTTGAAAAGGAATTTCTATTAGGTAGGTATGACATGTTAAATTATTCCTATACCAAATTAATTTTGATATTTACGTTCAGGTTTGTTTATGAAAAAATTACGTCAAAAATTTCAAGATCGTCTTGGTGATGCTGGAACACAAGCAGAAGAAAACTTATCTAGTATTCGTACTGTTAGAACATTCTCTGCTGAAAAGAAAGCTTATGATTCATATGGTGCTGATGTTGACAAAAGTTACGCTATTGGTAAAAATTTAGCTGCTGCTGGAGGTTTGTTTTTATTTATTTACTTATTTCATTTGCGTCTTGGATTGTCATTTGGGACTTCCCAGTTTTGAATGTTGAGAAAGGCATGAGGCATATATCTTTTCAATAAATTAGCTGGAAAGTTGTTACTTGTGAAATTTTTCCAGCATGAGATTCCAATAAACAGCAATGAAAGGCTAGTGATTTTTAGCATGGCTGTTTTCAAAGAAAAAGTCAAGCTGTTGTGATCACTGCATCGTCTGCTTTTGTGCAAGAACTTTAATGTAGCTCATAACTCAGAAACTATAAGAGGTAGCAACATGAAACTTCATGGGTGGATAGATCTCACCAAGGCTGTGAACAGACGAGCGTTGGCCAGATTGCGGCTCTCTTGTTAGTCATGTGACCATAAACACTCAACCACTGATGGCCCTTAGTATGTTTTAATCTGTGTTTTGTCAATTTAATTTATTTTGGCTTCGATTGATTAATTTTGGGCCAGATTATTAAGAATTTGGCAGTTACTTGTGGTGAACAAGGTTAGTCCTGGTGCACAATTATAATGGAACGCTAGGTTCAATGCCTGTTGGTATCTAACTGAAATTCTATTGATAACTTACATGTACCTAAAACAAGATTTTTTAAATCTTATCATTGTTTTCTTGTTTATACAGGGATATTTGAAGGTGGTGTTGGTATACTGATCTCTGGATCTATCACACTTGTGTTGTGGTATGGTGGAAAACTTGTTCATGAAAATTATGCTGACTCAACAAAAGGGATTACTCCAGGGATTCTTACAGGTGATTTTTTTCTGACAGAACTACACACATTTACAATCAAACTTATGTTTGCGGCCTCCTCCGAATTAAGACCACCCTGTGAATAAAGGCCTTTCATTTAAAAGCCATCATTTATTATTTAGAACTAAATTACCTTCAAATGAAGACCACCTGTCAGTTAAGGCCATATTTTGTCTGTCCTCAGGGTGGCCTTTATTCACAGGTTTGACTGTATATCGTTCTATTTATGTATGATTCTGTTCTGCTCTATTCTATTTATGGACTGTATTTATGTATCTCATCTATCTTGATTGTATATACATGTATTTGCTATTGACAAATGCTTTTCACTGTCATTTTTTTGTTGAAATTTTATGGGACCAAACAAATTGCTATAAAATCCCAAAAAATCAACATATTCAATAGTTTTTTGACATTCGGGGAATTTTAGAAATTGTCTATGATAGATATTTAAAGATTGAATGTGGGTAAGGGATCAAAATAAAACCAATCTAACAAACAGGAAGCGGCCATGTCGACTGGTTATCCTCTTAAATAATAAAATGTTGTCTATAGCCTGCTGCTATGTGTATGATATGTATGTGATCTTTACTAGCATGTTGCTTTACTAGCATGTTGCTATGGTAATAGTGTTTCTTTACTATATGTATAACAGTTCTGGCTTGTTTACCTTGTTGCTATGGTAACACAATTTCTTTATTACAGCCTTCCTGTTGTATACATTACAAGTGGCCATGGCTTTTGCTTTGATGTCTGCCTTGTATGGGGATTTTATGCAGGTTAGTTCGCTGTCCGAAATTTTACTGAAATAAGACACATTTCTGCTTTGCCTTGTGGCACTTCTGAAATATTTTTGCAATCAGTGGGTTTTTCCATATATTTTACAGCCTTCTACAGGCTGTTTCCACTATCCCAAAAAACTTATGTTTTCCCGTAAAAATGCTTTATTTTCCCCCAAAATGAAGTTATATTTTCCACCGAAAAGAATTTGGTTTATTTTTCCCTTTAAGTTTGCATAAAAGTCAATATATACAGTTAACAAACCATTTTTGAATTAGAAATCAGATAATGTATAATGAAGTTTATATTGATTGTTTGTAGGCATTGGGTGCATCTATAAGAATATTTGAACTTTTAGACAGGAAGTCTAAAGTCTCATCTGAAAATGGTGAAAGTCTTCTAGAATTAGATGGCTGTAAGTTTTTACATTTTTTTGTACTTGGCGAAATGGCATGGCTGAGTAAATGCAGAGCTTATCAGAAGATGTGAAAAATGGCGTCCCCAAAAGATGTGAAAAAAAATTGCTGATGGAAATCTCCATTTTGTCCATTTCATCCATTTTGACCTAAATTTTTCTATTTTTTCTTTCAATTTGCAGATTCTGTATGATTTCCAAAATTTAATGAACATTCTTGATGATTAATACAATTATATGGTACCTAAAATTGACTATTTAATAGTTTGATTAAATATTTACAGGTATAGAGTTTAAAAATGTAGCTTTCACGTACCCATCTAGACCAGAAACTCAAGTAATTAAGGTATGTTTGTTTCATTATAAGATTGACAAATATTTGTGAGCTTATAATGTAGAAATACTAAGTGGTAACAGCTGAGTAGATTTAACTGCAATAGTTTTTTTTTTTTACACAGTCAAATTGTATACACACTTTAACCTGGTTTTTATTTATGCCAAATTCACAATAAGAAATATTTAAGGTTAACTAGCTGAAGGAACTAAAAATTAGGTGTAACATCAATATTGAATTACATTGCATACTTAACATGGGCTCATCTTATGAATTATACTAATTAACAAAACTACATTATGGATCGGAATTTACATAAGCACATTGCTTGTTTTCCAATCCAGAATTTTTATGTATTGTATATACTGATAAGTATTAGCAATCATTGTCGAATGAATATGCTTAAAAAAGTAAAGTAGAAAATGGTGTCCGCTCAAGAACTTTAGTTAATATTAACTTGGAATATAGCAAATTGTAATGGAGTCCTAGAATAGGGGTACTTGTATATGGTGGTTTAGGGTCAAGGTCACTCTTTCTAAAGTCGAAAAAATCATTTCTGCGCAATAAACAGGTATATAACTGGCTTGGCTGCAGTAAAGCATTACAATATTACCAAATGATAACAACAGTAAAATCATGACGTGTATTTGCTTTTTTCAGGATATTAGTCTGACAGTCCAACCTGGTCAAATGGTGGCTTTAGTTGGACCATCAGGAGGTGGTAAATCTACTCTTGTTAATCTCATAGAGCGTTTCTATGATCCAGACTCTGGTGCTATTTACCTTGGTAAGCTTCTAATGACCCAGACTAACATGTCGTGGTTATTGATTTCTGTGTTACTATATGAGAGAATAGATAACCTAATAATATGATAACATTTGTAA
This sequence comes from Lutraria lutraria, assembly GCA_964023205.1. NCBI lineage: Eukaryota > Metazoa > Mollusca > Bivalvia > Venerida > Mactridae > Lutraria > Lutraria lutraria. The sequence goes on along the minus strand of OZ026837.1, from coordinate 33,083,637 downwards.
TCATACCCCCACAAACTGTCAGTCGGTCCGTCCGTCCGTCCACATAAACTTATGGAGCGAACTACTTCCTAATTTTTTAAGCTATTGCAATGAAACTTGAAATATATTATCATCATGAAGTGTAGATGTGCAAGACTTCATGCTCAGCAATTCACTCATTGCAGAGTTATGTCCCCCTGAACTTAGCCATATAGTGTACTATTGCAGTATTAGTGTCAAAGCGGCGGCGGGATATTAGTCACCTCTGTTACAGCTCTAGTTTGGTTAGTTGTTAAGTGAGCAAGACACAGTGTTTAATTACTTTAAAGACATTGAACCAGGAATGCGAGGCATGTGACTTATGGACCAGAAAGCCCCCTAATTCCACAGTAGGGGGTAATAAAACAGACAGGGTCATTGATAGACTAGCACCTATTTACATAATCTGTTACTCAATGCTCATAAAAACAAAAGCAATTTAGTCATAAACTTATTATCACTGTAAATCAATAAAATTTATAACTCCACTTTTTGACTAGGTGTCCAGTCTACAGACCGTGACCAGACTGGTTTTATCTGATTAGGGGCAATAAAACAATTAAGAGATTAGACCACATGTGGATTTTGGGGGGGGTCACTTATATAGTAGCTGTTCAATGTCTTTAAGAGACCCCTTGTCAATTAAGGAAGTCATACGCCTTTGAGAGACTGATTAGACATTATGTTACTATGACTGAACATAACAATGCGCAGACAACCTTCATGAAGAGGTTTGTCTATTTTATGATAGCAAGGTATGTGTGCAGAAGTACAATGTATGCCTTTTTTTCACATGGCTTTTATTCATGTGATGGTCATGATATTCTAGCCTGGTTCGCAAACAAAATTGGGTAGAAACTTTAGTATGGACTCAAGTGTTTTTTTTGTCTATCTAGAAATCTTGTGTCTTTGACCAGGAATGATACCATTTGTTTTCTTGTATACTTTTAACATGATAAACATACCAAGATCAAATATTGTGGGTCTAGCGTACGTATTAAGTCTCCAGATGCCTTTTCATTTAAGTCAATAATCAAATTCCCAATAACAGACTTAGAATTGTGTGAAACTGTTATTAGACCAACGTTGCACCTTATTCTAATACATGTACCACATTCTGAATTGCATTCAATAAAACAGAGAAATGTATGGTTTAATAAATAAGTTGAGTTTGAGTAAAAACTTTTTTTGGTGAAATTGGGGTCTGATGGCTATACATTTAGGTCAGACTCCATGCATTAACCTTATTTTACTGTAATTTTATGTTGTTCTTCTACCTTCAGGTGGAAGAAATGTACGAGACCTGGACCCAGAATGGTTCAGACAGAGGATGTCTATGGTTAGCCAGGAACCGACTTTGTTTGCTTGTTCAATCAAGGAAAATATAGCGTATGGTAAAGATGCCACCCTTGAAGAGGTATGTGAGTTACCTAGGAAAACAAGGCTTTTATTAGATCTTAATTACCACAACTTGGCCTTAAATGTAGTTTTGGAGGCAGTAAACTAGTTGTGGGGCTTCTGTGGAATCATTCTGTTGAATGATTTAAGTTTCTGACCAGTAATCATTTATTATTTATTTAAGACTTCATTTAAGCCTTAACCAGTATTAACCACATTCTGTCCTCAAGCTATTACAATATTTTATAGTTTAAAAAAAAACAGATAAAAAAGCTGTTTGCTGATTTAGGGGTGACGGGAGATCTGGGATTTGTTGAGATTTCTCATAAATCTCACAAGGTCTGCTTGAAATACCCAAGATTTTCAGTAAGTTTCTCTGTAAGAGGCTAGATCTTCATTGAAAGAGATTTTCCATGCTCATTTCTAATGTCGTAAATGACATGTTTGTGATTTCTAGATGGCCAATTTTTTGTTTCTAAACAGTCAATTCGGCCACTGGCCACCTCTTATTGAAAGCACTGAAAATTGTCCTGGATGCTGGTAGGGTGTTCCATATTACCACTGTGTTTGAGAAAAAGGAGTTAGGAGTACCGATAAAAACTGGAAGAAGTATGAATGTGTCTAAATGATAAGGTGTGCATGTAACGTGACATTCTCACTGGTCTCTCAAGTACCTAGTTTTGTTGTCAGTGTATTGGAAGGGATTTAGAGGACGGCAGAAAAATAAAACCCTTCAGAAGTTTCAATTTGAACCTGTGACCTTTGTGTCAAGAGTTTGGCTTTCCATGGTTTGAGAATGTTTCCTTTCCTTTTCCAGGGTGTCCACGGTCAGGGAAAAAGTCAGGGGAAAATAATTTTTTTCAAGGTCAGGGAATTGTCAGGGAATTTTGGAATTTAAGAAAAAGTCAGGGAAAAGTCAGGGAATTTTGAAATGACAAATCTATGAATGATTTTTTAAAACATGAAGAATAAGGAAATTAAGGAAAAACAAACCTCCGAACAATCTAGATTAAATATATGTACAAAAGAGTAATACAATAACAGCTGGTAAAGTAAAAGGTGAAAATTGTTGGCTGTATGGGAGGAGGGGACCGACAGATGTCAGTACTTAAGTCAGGGAAAAGTCAGGGAATTTTGCTTTACTTAAATTGTGGACACCCTGTTTTTTAACTGCAAAGATATTTTGGCATTTCATAAATATTTTATTTCTTATCTTCAGGTCATTGCTGTGGCTAAGGAGGCAAATGCTCATGAATTTATTTCGACATTTGAAGATGGGTATGATACGGTAGTTGGCGAACGTGGCGTACGTTTATCTGGGGGTCAGAAACAGAGAGTTGCTATAGCTAGGGCTTTAATAATGGACCCTAAAATTTTATTATTAGATGAGGTTTGTTGATTAGAACCTTTTTATCCATTTAAATTGGTCATTAAAAAAAACTTTATCTAAACTAATGGCTTATATCAGTAAATGAACACAGACATTTGGTTTTAGATATTTATACTTATCATTTTGTCTGGCTCAGTAAAAATACTAATGTAGTAATAAATGCTTTTTTCAGTTTAATATTAAATAAAGGTATAATTAGAGGCTTTTCAATTTTCAAAGTCATTGCAATACGAAATAGTAACTTTTCGAACAGCGTTCTGTATAAAGGTCAATAAAAAAACATGTTTTTTCATGTCAAACTTACATATCGGTCGCATTAAATTTAACACAAAAGCTAATATCATTTACAAATAGACAAACTAAGATGCAGTGTCATAAGGATCTAGATCATAAGTGCATAAGCAGATTTTTTTCGTTGCTAGGCAACCAGTGCCCTGGATGCGGAATCTGAACATTTAGTACAGGAAGCCGTTGATCGTGCCATGAAGGGTAGAACTATAGTAGTGATTGCTCATAGATTGTCGACGGTCAGAGATGCTTCAAAGGTGAGTATTTAGTTAGGCCATTCTATTTTTCTATTTTGTTATGCGTCAACCTCATTTTGTAAAATCTAACTACCGGTACCTTTTAAAAAAACACATTGTATTACACTCATTTTGAAAAAAAAAAAAATTCTTGACTTTAATTAACACAAACATCACATTAAACATAATAAAAAGAACAAAAGTCAACTGACAACTTAAACTCAGAACATAGAAATCTAACACTTCTGATTCCTGCGAGTAACGGTATCCTACAGTAGAATGCATGTCTTCAAACGTTGTTATTGTCTTGGGGAAAATATTACTAACAGTTTTCCCCCTTTTTTGTCTTTACCAAAAATGCTGGGTTTTTTTCTAATGAAGCTCAAAACCTCAGCATAAGCCGATGATTAACAAAATAAATAAAGCACAATGGCCTTTGTGTACACATATTCTGGGATAATAATTCACTTTTAGGGGAGAAAGTATTAGACTGTCTGACTGACTGACTGAACTGTCAATAACCTGACCGATGGAGAAGCTGCATTCGGAATCATGTCTCATTACATTAATAATTGTTCTCTTGATAAGGAAAATATTTCTAGAAAAATACATACACACAGAGAAGAAAATTCCAACTTCCTCCAAGATACAGTCTGACCCAAAACTCACCAAACACAAAGAAAAATACACAAAAACGTGGTGACAAAGCACAGTCTCTAAGAGCGGTACTGCCTTGGAAAGGTTGCAACATAGCTAAAAATGGTTCAAACTAAGAGTTCTGCCTCACACTTCTATGTTGACAGACACAAAAAAACAGACAAAGGAAACAAATTTTGAAATTGTCGTTACAGTCAAACCTGTGAACAAAGGCCACCCTATGGAAAGTCAATATGTGGCCTTTATTGACAGGTGGCCTTTATTTGGAGGTCAATTTGTTCTAAATGATCAATGACAGTTTTTAAAAGAATGGCCTTTATTCACAGGGTGGCCTTTATTCACGGGGTGGCCTTTATTCGCAGGTGGCCTCTATTCACAGGGTGGCCACTAACACAGGATTGACTATATTTCATTTCATGTTATTATATATAATTTCAGGTTGTGGTTATTGACAAGGGAGTAATAGCGGAAGAAGGTACCCATGAGGAGTTGATCAACAAAAATGGCGTCTATAAAAGACTCGTACTTCGACAACTGACAGCCGGAAATGTGATTGAAAAACTTATAAATGGTGCCGATAATGATGATAATGATAATGATGATGATGAACCCCTAATAGATATATGATCAGTTTAGCATAAACTATTTGAATTATTTGTTTGTGAAATGTTGTTTTTCATTTCATTGTATTTTGGAATCTAGATGTTTTTTAAAACTTTCCCCCATATGTGATATGGTTGTGAAATTTGTGAATGTGATGTACGTAGTTGTTCAAGAATTGATTTAGTCGAGGTTTTAGAAACCTGAGATCATTAGATTAAGAATTGCTGCCCCTTGATTCATCAGAAGTGCCATATTTTACAATATTATAACTTTCTGGCAGTTTCGTAGTGTTACTAAGATAACAATCTAATTTTGGATACTTGTTTCATCTCTATCGGCGATCTGTTTTTAGCTCACATGTCACAAAGTGACAAAGTGAGCTATTAGGATCACTCTCCGTCCGGCGTCGTGCAGTGTGCGTCGTGCGTCGTCAAACTTTATGTTGTGACCACACTAGGGGCCACATTTTTAGCCCAATTTTAGCAAAACTGGGTCAGAACGTTAATATCAACAAAATCTCGGACGAGTTCGATATTGGGCCATTTGGGGTCAAAAACTAGGTCACCAGGGCCAAATAAGGGAAAACCTTGTGAACACTTTAGAAATCACTGTTTTGACTGCATCTTCATGAAACTTTGTCAGAATGTTTATTTTAATAATATGTAGGTCAAGTTTGATAATGGGTCATTTCTGTAGCAGAATTAGGTCACTAGGGCAAATTGCTGGAAAACCTTGTGAACACTCTAGAAGTCACTGTTTTGATTGGATGATCATGAAACCTTGTCAGAATGTTTGTCTTCATAATATCTTGGACGAGTTCGAACATGGGTCATCTTGGGTCAAAAACTAGGTCGCTAGGTCAAATTTTATGAAAAACCATGTTAACACTGTAGATTTCACAGTTATTATTGGATCTTCACCAAACTTTGTCAAATCGTTTGTTTTAATGATATAACGGTCAAGTATAAATATGGGTCATCTGGGGTCAATAACTAGGTCACCAGGTCAAATCTTAGGAAAACTTTGTTAACACTGTAGATGTCACAGTTTTAATTGGATCTTCACCAAACCTTGTCAAAATGTTTGCCTCAATGATATGTGGGTGAAGGATGAACATGGGTCAGCCGGGTTCAAAAACTGGGTCACAAGGTCAAATCTTAGGTAAAAATCTTGTAAAAGCTCTTAATGTCATGGTTTTGATTGGATCTTGGCCAAACCTTGTCAGATTGTTTGTCTTAATGATATTAAGGACAAGTTCAAATATGGGTCACCTAGGGTCAAAAACCAGGTCACTAGGTCAAATCTTAGGAAAACCTTATTAACACTGTAGATGTCAAATTTTGATCGTATCTTCACCAAACCTAGTCAGACTGTTTGTCTTAATGATATGTAAGACAAATTCGAACAAAGGTCGTCTGGGGTCAAAAACTAGGTCACCGGTTCAAAACAATGTTTTAATGAGTGAACAGTGATTGTCATGTGAGCGATATAGGGCCATCTTGGCCCTCTTGTCTATTTTCATTGTTCACATATCAAGTGAAAAATTCTCATTTTGCAAATTTATTGAACGACTTATATTTAAAAGTGATCTTAAATGTCAAGTTTTAGCATTTCAAAGAAAAGATTAGTTTCCAGTACAAGCCAATATGCTTAGTGAGTTAACAAACTTTGGTCCTCAATCAACAATTCTATTTTACACTAATCAGCTGGACATGCCATTGGGTAGAATGTCTTAAAGTTAATATTGTTCCAACACTTTTCTTGTATAACTGCACACTGTTATTTTACGTGCACTAGAGCATTTAGGACCTTTGTTTTATTCATTTGGGTTTAACGCCATTTTTCAAAAATTTTGCAAATGTACGGCGGATGAATCACCTAACAAGTTTTCCTAGACCAGTACTAACTTACTCATTTACTAGGAAACGGCAATGTCAAACGCATATGGAGGAAAATGGACATTTTTGTAAAATATTCATGGAAGGGTGTGACCGGTCATGACTTGGAATTGAACCCAGGTTACAAATCCAGCCCACTAACCACTTGACCACTGCAGCGGCCTCTTCTATAATATGATTGAACACTGTAATAAAAATTCGAGGGCTCAGCGCAAGACTGTCGTAACTTGTTCTTATTTCATTATGAGCTACAACGCTGTTGCGCTGAACCCTCTGTATAATAATAGTGATGGACTGTGAATCTGTATGGCGTTAAATGTTACATTCCTGTTAAAAATAACAAATTTTGTTGAAGATTCTTACATGATAAAAAAGAGCAAAGAGATTATTATATAGTTAACTTTTTATAAGATACTTTGTTTTATTTTGTTTTCTTAGGAATAAATATTTGTCTTTTAGTCAGAATAGTAATTGAATTATTATATCTGATTGATTTGGATAGTTTGTTTTATATAATTCATTATGAAATTATGAAGTTTGATACAGTGGAATTAATCAGTGAACCAAATTTAATAAGGCTATCCTTAAAAAAAATTGTGTTTGTTGTTACGCTACCTTCTTACCAAAAAGGCCCGTATTCAACTCTTTTGGCCTCTCTGGTAAAAAAAAAAATTATTTAAAAAAAAAAAAATTGACATGTATTTTGGGTTCAATATAAAAACTAAATTGAAAGAAAAAGTTCCTGGTAAAAATTTTCTTGGTAGGGTTACTGCAAACAAACATTTTTTTAAGGATGGCCAAAATTGATCAAATCAACTACAGAATATCTTAACTGTTCATTTCTGTAAATGATTTGAGAAGTTCTATTTTTTAGGATTTATATATTAGTCAGAATAGAAATAGTCATGTTCAAAGTGACCCTAAAGTTCACTGCATTAAATCTAAGGTAAGAATATCTTTTTGGATGCATGAAAATATTTTTATGCCCCCGTATAAATAGATGGGGGCATAATGTTTTTGGTCTGTCTGTTTGTCTGTTTATTTGTACCAAACTTTAACCTTGCCTATAAATCAAAATGCTTCTACCTACAGTCAGCAAACTTAATAACAACTACAGGACCTGTGTATTTCAAGGTCAGTCGGTCAAAGGTCAAGGTCACCCGTAGGGGGGGGCATTATCTTGTTAAAAAAATTAACATGACTACGATGAAACTGCTTAGCTAGCTGAAGGAAAATTGGTTGTTCTGCTTTGGGTGTGCTCCCCCAATGCTAAAGGTGTTCGCCAAATGGCCCAGGATGTTGTTGCAGCATTAAACTACAAAAAAACGAGTCATTGCTTCCTTATGTCCCCGGCAGTCATTTACACTGTATGCATGGTCAGTTTATTTATTGTACAATCGCAGTTTGTTTCAGGTAATTAATACATATTTTGTGATCAGTTTTTGAAACTTTATCATTACCATTGTTTTTTTTGTTGTTGTTTTTTTCGCACTATTATTACGGTATATTTGTAAATAAAGGAACACGAAATATAAGGGTCTTTCTTTGTTTTGTTTTATATGATTTTTTTTTGGTTATTTGGTAAAGCCTTCATTCCATATGAGGTTAAAACATGAAGGGATGGTGTGACATGGCGTATTAAGCCTAAAGTGGCCAAGAGGTCAATTAAAAATGATGAAGCAGACATTATGTTTGTTGCAATGTTAAACCCCAGTGAAAATAATTAAACATAATTATATACATTAAAAAAAATAAACAAAAACAATAATAAACAAGAGGGCCAGGTGGCGCTAGGATGCTCACCTGAGGATCGAGTTATGACAATATCACTTAATTTGATTTAAATTTGTACTGCCGTAAGTAAAAAAATATTAGAGAGTAGACCTCAGGGATATTTTAGCAATTTTGTTAGAGGTCCTCTACATTCTTTTAGCAACTTTTGTGAAGTACCCACACAAAGATAATTCCTTTGTAGTTTCTCCAAATTTGACACAATCATTTCAGAGGAGAAGTCATTTGACAAGTGTGGACGGACGGACGAAAAAATAGCCTCCTAAAAGCAAATCTCAGATGAACTAAAAAGTGTTCTAAATGATCATTAAGTATACACATGTTTTTATCACAAAACAAATAAATCATTTCACACCAAAATGAGACTCTCAGCCAGAAGATATTCCAAGCATCACAATCAGTTATAAACACAACATCTGAACACGTGTGAAAATATTCCTTGTATCTATGTATCATAATTTATCAACAAATTTGAGCGAAACCACAGGAGAGTCCTTTTTTGTAAAAGGCATTTTTACCTAAGATTTATGTGGTTTGAAAACACAAAAAAGGAGTAAAGGATTTTAGAGGAGACTAAATCCCTATCATTGCTTCTCTTTTGAACATGGTTCAATTTAACAGCTTATTCTTAGGGGGCTATCACAGTGTCAAAGGCCTTAAAACATCGGCAATCAAATCAACAACATCCCATCGACGTGCTAGCCCCCTATGACTTATTTACATGTATGTATCAATTCACCCTTCACCCTTCTCTCCCTATGGCCACAAATTCAAAACAAGGGAGGTAAATATTGTGTATGTATATCATTGTCGGACGTAGCTGAGTAGGGAAAAAATTAACTCACTATATAAGTCCTAAACACGAGAGTAAATACAAAACTTAAATCCAAATTCTAAGATTTGTGATTATGGAAAAACTGTTCGGAAAATGTTAAGCCACGGGGACCTTTATTAGGAATTTTACGGTATATACCCAGCAAACACCCGACGTTGTATCAACGTTGAATATGCGTTGTATTTAAGTCGCGACGTCGGCGACCTAAATCCAACGTTGATTCAACGTAAGAATCACGACGACTATACAACGTCTGAATAAGACGTCTGCATGACGTTGGATTATGGTCAGATAATAATTTTGTTGAAATCATAACGAAAATTGAATATTGTCGAGAAAAAACAACAACAACAAAAAACATATAAACCTTGTTCTTTCGCATATATATATATAAATTATTATGTTAGGGATGAGTTAAAAATAGCAAAACACTCTGACATGTTTACTCCCCTTAAAATGTTTCATATTACCGATAGGCGTCGCTTCGAGGTTCCATTGCATTTATTTCGAATTTTACGATAATTCTTTTCTACACTATTTGAAAATAATTAAATAAAGAAACGTTTGTCGACAATAATTTAAAGATATTCTTCATAAAACCTACAAAATAAATGGATTAAAATCGTTTAATTTACATGAAAATGGACAGATCTAATTATTCAAAACTACCAGCAACGGTTATATTGAATAGTGTTCAACGGTCCCAAGAAAAGATTTCGGAATAAGATCGGTCAAATTCGGATTTTAAGGTAAGTGGAATTTATGATTTAATTTGATGTGTGATTTAATTTTGTATTAAGAATGTCAGTAAAAATATGCATATGTACATGCATGCATATATAATCGGAAATTCAGCAAACTTTTATTTTAAATCGAACAAGTAATCAATCAATTTCATAACTAATTGCATCCTATATCGTGTTGGTCGCTTTTAAGTTCGCTTATAGGTATTCAAATGTATTTTTATTTAAAAGTGCGATCATCTTTTGTTACACTTTAAAAATCAAGTAAAACAAAACTGGTGAAATTACATTTTAAACTATCTGTTGTGTAAAGTCTAAATTCAAGACTACACAAATATTCACAATCACTGTTCTGGTATCAGTTACATGTACATGTCTTAATGTCCATTATTTCCAACAAAATTGAGCATGAAAAACAGCATGATCTTAATTTGAAACTATTCCAGAGAAGGTTTTATTACTGACATCTGTCAACACTGGCCAGTGCCCGAATTGATTGATGGGTCCTCAGGTCAAATGTTCTTCATGCACGTAGGAAATGTGTTAATGAAAATTTGAGAGAGATAATATTATGTTATTCATTTCGTGTGGGGAACTTGTATGCTTCAGACTTAATTAAGAAGGATGTTTGGATTTATTATGCCTGACATATATGTACGTGTTTTTGAGTTATGATCACTGCATGGTTGATACTACAATGATTTTTTATAAATATAGTTTTATTTTCAATGTTCATGTGTCAAGTTACAGAATTTTTGAATAAGTAGTACATGTTCATTTGCTCTAACTTATAAAGTTTATTATAATTGTTTACAGATTGATGTCCAAATTTAACATGACTTGGAACGATGGAATTCTACAGGTCAAGCTTGTTTGGCATTGTTCAGGGTAAATTTATCATTTTTATTTCATGGTTGTAAAATTATGTATGAGGACTACAACATAATATCATACAAACACTGATTAAGTAAAAAAGCTGGGCTTTCTCATAGCAAACTGTATGTCTAAATAATACCGTTTGAGATTGCATTTGCCTATATTGAATATTATTAGGTATATATTATATTAATTAGAATAAATTCTGCATGTTCAGTTTTCTGTGAGCTTGTGTAATTTTCTCTTTGATTTTGTTGCTTGGTATAATCCAGTCTTTAGAAAAAAATAATATGTATTCATCATGGCAGATTGATAACAGAAACACAGAAGACTGTATATATTTCAAATAGTAAAAAATTACTAGTTTGGATAGATGAAATGACTTCCGAAAATGCCCGCTGACTGAATATGCTTGCTCTTTTACTATTTCAGCAAATACTATGAAGTCAAAGGAAACTGAACATGATGCCAACCAGGCCTGTCCACTGAAGTAGACTCCAGAATCACAGACAGGAAATTCAGAGGGCTTAATTTATTAGTTTCTAACTGTTTTGTACATGTCATTTAAACGAATTCGTAAGTGTTCATGATCACTGAATAATCATCTACTGTGTGTTTATACAAAATTATGTATGGTATTCGTGTCTACATGTGTATGTAATAATTTGCAAGAATAAATTAGATATATTCCAAATTGTGAACAAAATTTGTTTTTTGTTTGACATTTCAAATGATAAATATAGACTATAGGTTGTATTGTGAGATTAAAAGTGAACTTTCTGATATAGGTTATAGACATATTAATTATTTAGCAATATTATTTTAATAGTGTTCAGTATCCTCATGAAGAACTAATTATACAGGATTAGTAACTGGCGTCATTATGTTCTTTGTTTGAACATCCCTGAGTTTTGTTGATATAATCACCTTAATTACTTACAGGCGTGTAAATATATACACGTTGGATTTTGGTTGTATACAGGTTGGATTGTGGTTGTATACACGTTGAATTTGGTTGCAAACACGTTGGATTTTGGTTGTATACAGGTTGGATTGTGGTCGTTTACACGTTGGATTTTGGTTGAAAACACGTTGGATTTTTGTTGTATACACGACGTTGTATTGACGTCGGGAAATGACGTCTAAAAAACTTTCATTTACAACCTAAATCCAACGGTCATCCAACGTCAGGGTACAACGTCTGTACAACGTTTTTACAACGTCAAGTGTTTGCTGGGTATGTACAGCTATGCAAAAATCCACCAAACTAGTGTATTGTTAGGCTTGAAAATATTATTTGTTTCTGATAACTCGATCTTCCCCAATTTTACCCTGTGATCCTATACTTTTTATTAGTACAGAAAATATCCGCCTCATATGACTCTGACTGTTGAAAAGGGGCGTAAAACCCGATATAAACAAAAAACAAAAAGAGTACAGAAAATAGGACAACCATTGTCTCACTTTTTTACCTTTTCACACGTGTCAAGAATAATAAAAATACACGTTTCCTACCTAGCAACCTTATTTTTTGAGCTTGTAAACACCACCAACATACACATTTTATTCCTTATAACACACATACCCAGTTGTCTGAAGATTTTTGTCAATCCCCCATCTTTTCTAACTGATTATTTATTTTGGGGTTCAATTTTGTATACTCTTAATAGTTTCTGATATTTCGCTTAGATAAAATGATACTTCAATTTAAAATGATATTTATTGACATATTGTATCAACATTCATATTCATCTTAATTATATTTTCTATTAATACTTTTCAAGTGGTACGATTTCAAAACGTTTTGTTTCGTTACACTGTCAGAATAAAACAAAAGATATCTCGAAAGTATAGCTTCAAATCTATGCCAAAGGATGTTAAGGTAAGCCGGCTATCATTAGTCGTGAAATTCCGGGTAATTTCGGAACTCTTCGGCGCATTCTCTCAATGGAAATATAAGAGTCGATAAAATAAATATTATCGAATAAAATCATAAATAATCATTCATCTTAGGAGAATAAGATTAAATGAAATGATCAGATCAGTCACATAAACATTAGCAATGTGACAATTTATGTCGTAATTTTGTCTTGGAGTTTATTTTGGCGGATTGTGATAAAGTTCATAAACTCGGACGTTTGGTATTTTATTGTCGAACTAGCATTAATGTTTGTCGTAATTTTTTTTAATGTGTGCTATTTTCATTGGCTCCTTTTTTAAATGCTCGAAATAAGATTCTTTGAAAACATCAGCGACATTATTTGCCACTAATTTAGCTAATATATTCACTGTACTTGAAATGCCAAGCAGCATTAAGTGAGAATTTTGTTTTAAATTTTATAGCACAATTACAAATGTATGGTATGTTTTTATGAATGTGTATACACACTTCAGACACATGTACATATTGACATTAGTAGGCTATATGTAGCATATTTGGGTTATAGTACACCACGAGTTTATGAGTCTGAACCCTGGGTTGGCCACACATTCTCTGTAATGAGTTGGCAAAAAGGAGTTCTTTTGAAGCCAAGCCAGTTATTTACATGTCTATTTCACAGTAATCATTTTCTCGATTTTTGAAAGAGTAACCTTGACCCTGATCATAGTAATATCTCATTACTGGATGAATTGTTCAATATTTCTGTTGTTTTACAAGCATTTCCTAAAGAAAATAAGTACCAAAGCATTTTTATATACATTTAGAAAGTCTTCCCTTATCGCCTTCACCACAAATACAACCAAACAACAAGAACTATGCATAATACAGTACAACCTCTCCAGAGTGACCCTCTCTTGAGCAACAACCTCCCTTCATCAACAGTATAATTTTCCCACTGCACTCTTTAACTATTAATGTAACCTCTCTGAAGAAACAATCATTGACTATCGATTCGGAGAGACAGCAGGGTGGGCTTATTACAAGTTTTGCGGTTTATAACAGTCTAATATCGTTATTCAAGCAAATTGTACTTCCGCGTGATAAATGTTATATCAGGCTGGTACTATTTTAAGAAGTTTAAATAAATAAAATATTACGAGACTTCTTGCAGAGCGAAGTAGCTATATTAATCTGTAAGGTGACACATCAGATATATAACAATTTCCAGTAATGACAAACAAATTTATTACAAATCTGTACAAATCTCTTAATGATAAAAAAGAGCAAAGAGATTATTATATAGTTAACTTTTTATAAGATACTTTGTTTTATTTTGTTTTCTTAGGAATAAATATTTGTCTTTTAGTCAGAGTAGTAATTTAATTATTATATCTGATTGACTTGGATAGTTTGTTTTATATAATTCATTATGAAATTATGAAGTTTGATATAGTGGAATTAATCACTGAACCAAATCTTAATAAGGCTATCCTTAAAAAATATTTTGTTTGTTGTTACGCTACCTTCTTACCAAAAAGGCCCGTATTCAACTCTTTTGGCCTCTCGGGTAAAAAAAAAAAATTATTTAAAAAAAAAAAATTGACATGTATTTTGGGTTCAATATAAAAACTAAATTGAAAAAAAGTTCCTGGTGAAAATTTTCTTGGTAGGGTTACTGCAAACGAACGTTTTTTTAAGGATGGCCAAAATTGATCAAATCAACTACAGAATATCTAAACTGTTCTGTCAATGATTTGAAAAGTTCAATTTTTAGGACTTATATATATTAGTCAGAATAGAAATAGTCATGTTTAACAGTGACCTTAAAGTTCTATCTACTAAATCCAAGGTAAGATTATTTTTTTGGATGCATGAACATATTTTTATGCCCCCGTATCAATAGATGGGGGGGGGGGCATATCGTTTTTGGTCTGTCTGTTTATTTGTACCAAACTTTAACCTTGCCTATAAGTCAAAATGCTTCTACCTACAGTCATCAAACTTCATAACATCTAAAGTAGGTCAAAGGTCAAGGTCACCCGTAGGGGGGGGGGGCGCAGCTGAAGGAAAATTGGTTGTTCTGGTTTGGGTGTGCTCCCCCAATGCTAAAGGTGTAAAAGTCTCCAAATGGCCCAGGATGTTGGTGCAGCATTAAACTACAAAAAAACGAATCATTGCTCCCTTATTTCCCCAGCAGTCATTTACACTGTATGCATGGTCAGTTTATTTATTGTACAATCGCAGTTTTCAGGTGATACATATTTTGTGATCAGTTTTTGAAACTTTATCATTACCATTGTTCTTAGGTTTTTTTTCGCACTATTATTACGGTATATTTGTAAATAAAGGAACACGAAATATAAGGGTCTTTCTTTGTTTTGTTTTATATGATATTTTTTTGTTATTTGGTAAAGCCTTCATGCCATGTGAGGTTAAAACATGAAGGGATGGTGTGACATGGCGTATTAAGCCTCAAGAGGTCAATTAAATATGATGAAGCAGACATTATTTTTGTTGCAATGTTAAGCCTCAGTGAAAAAAATGAACATAATTATATACATTTAAAAAAATAAACAAAAATAATAAACAAGAGGGCCAGGTGGCGCTAGGATGCTCACCTGAGGATCGAGTTATGACAATATCACTTAATTTGATTTAAATTTGTACTGCCGTAAGTAAAAAAATATTAGAGAGTAGACCTCAGGGATATTTTAGCAATTTTGTTAGAGGTCCTCTCCATTCTTTTAGCAACTTTTGTAAAGTACCCACACAAAGATCATTCCTTTGTAGTTTCTCCAAATTTGACACAGTCATTTCAGAGGAGAAGTCATTTGACAAGTGTGGACGGACGGACGAAAATATAGCATATACTAACAGCAACGCTCAGATGAGTGATGCTAAAAAGTGTTCTAAATGATCATTAAGTATACACATTTTTTTATCACAAAACAAATAAATCCATAAATCATTTCACACCAAAATAAGACTCTCAGCCAGAAGATATTCCAAGCATCACAATCAGTTATAAACACAACATCTGAACACGTGTGAAAATATTCCTTGTATCTATGTATCATAATTTATCAACAAATTTGAGCGAAACCACAGGCGAGTCCTTTTTGTAAAAGGCATTTTTTACCTAAGATTTATGTGGTTTGAAATCACAAATAAGGAGTAAAGGATTTTAGAGGAGACGAACTGTAACTAAATCCCTATCATTGCTTCTCTTTTGAACATGGTTCCATTTAACAGCCCCCTATGACTTATTTACATGTATGTATCAATCCACCCTTCACCCTTCTCTTCCTATGGCCACAAATTCAAAACAAGGGAGGTAAATATTGTGTATGTATATCATTGTCGGACGTAGCTGAGTAGGGAAAAAATTTACTCACTATATAAGTCCTAAACACAAGAGTAAATACAAAACTTAAATCCAAATTCTTAGAACATGAACACTGATAATTTGTGATTATGGAAAAACTGTTCGGAAAATGTTAAGCCACGGAAACCTTTATTAGGAATTTTACGGTATATGTACAGCTATGCAAAAATCCACCAAACTAGTGTATTGTTAGGCTTGGAAATATTATTTGTTTCTGATAACTCGATCTTCCCCAATTTTACCCTGTGATCCTATACTTTTTATTAGTACAGAAAATATCCGCCTCATATGACTCTGACTGTTGAAAAGGGGCGTAAAACCCGATATAAACAAAAAACAAAACGAGTACAGAAAATAGAACAACCATTGTCTCACTTTTTTACCTTTTCACACGTGTCAAGAATAATAAAAATACACGTTTCCTACCTAGCAACCTTATTTTTTGAGCTTGTAAACACCACCAACATACACATTTTATTCCTTATAACACACATACCCAGTTGTCTGAAGATTTTTGTAAATCCCCCATCTTTTCTAACTGATAATTTATTTTGGGGTTCAATTTTGTATACTCTTAATAGTTTCTGATATTTCGCTTAGATAGAATGATACTTCAATTTAAAATGATATTTATTGACATATTGTATCAACATTTATATTCATCTTAATTATATTTTCTATTAATACTTTTCAAGTGGTACGATTTCAAAACGTTTTGTTCCGCTACACTGTCAGAATAAAACAAAAGATATCTCGAAAATATAGCTTCAAATCTATGCCAAAGGATGTTAAGGTAAGCCGGGTATCATTAATCGTGAAATTCCGGGTAATTTCGGAACTCTTCGGCGCATTGTCTCAATGGAAATATAAGAGTCGATAAAATAAATATTATCGAATAAAATCATAAATAATCATTCATTTTAGGAGAATAAGATTAAATGAACTGATCAGATCAGTCACATAAACATTAGCAATGTGACAATTTATGTCGTAATTTTGTCTTGGAGTTTATTCTGGCGGATCGTGATAAAGTTCATAAACTCGGACGTTTGGTATTTTATTGTCGATCTGGCATTAATGTTTGTCGTAATTTTTTTAATGTGTGCTATTTTCATTGGCTCCTTTTTTAAATGCTCGAAATAAGATTCTTTGAAAACATCAGCGACAGTATTTGCCACTAATTTTAGCTAATATATTCGTTGTACTTGAAATGCCAAGCAGCATTGAAATGAGAATTTTGCTTTGAATTTTATAGCACAATTACAAACAAATGGTATGTTTTTATGAATGTGTATACAGACTTTAGACATATGTACATATTGACATTAGTAGGCTATATGTAGCATATTTGGGTTATAGTACACCACGAGTTTATGAGTCTGAACCCTGGGTTGGCCACACATTCTCTGTAATGAGTTGACAAAAAGGAGTTCTTTCGAAGCCAAGCCAGTTATTTACATGTTTATTTCACAGTAATCATTTTCTCGATTTTTGAAAGAGTAACCTTGACCCTGATCATAGTAATATCTCATTACTGGATGAATTGTTCAATATTTCTGTTGTTTTACAAGCATTTCCTAAAGAAAAAGTACCAAAGCATTTTTATATACATTTAGAAAGTCTTCCCTTATCGCCTTCACCACAAATACAACCAAACAACAAGAACTATGCATAATACAGTACAACCTCTCCAGAGCGACCCTCTCTTGAGCAACAACCTCCCTTCAACAACAATATAATTTTCCCACTGCACTCTTTAACT
Source organism: Lutraria lutraria (assembly GCA_964023205.1). Taxonomy (NCBI): domain Eukaryota; kingdom Metazoa; phylum Mollusca; class Bivalvia; order Venerida; family Mactridae; genus Lutraria; species Lutraria lutraria. The sequence continues at coordinate 33,065,875 of OZ026837.1, read as the reverse complement.
ATTAATGTAACCTCTCTGAAGATACAATCATTGACTATCGATTCGGAGAGACAGCAGGGTGGGCTTATTACAAGTTTTGCGGTTTATAACAGTCTAATATCGTTATTCAAGCAAATTGTACTTCCGCGTGATAAATGTTATATCAGGCTGGTACTATTTTAAGAAGTTTAAATAAATAAAGTATTACGAGACTTCTTGCAGAGCGAAGTAGCTATATTAATCTGTAAGGTGACACATCAGATACATAACAATTTCCAGTAATGACAAACAAATTTATTACAAATCTGTATGACTTACGACTCGTATCATTCAGTGCATAAAACTGTGAGTTGATAAGAAGAAACGCTCGCAGGGAATTATCAAAGCACTGAAGGTACTCATGAAAAACTGAACTTACAAAGACTTCTGCTCCAACATGGAACGGAAACCATTTTAACAGTTACATAGCGGATGTAGAAAAAAATAGTTCTTTGGTCCGTATCGATATTCATGCGCGCCGACTGAGTGATGACTCATAGACACTCGATTCCGTGATTTTTATACGTTTACAGACGTTCTTTTGCAATTTCACCCATCAAACAATGCAAATCTGTCGAAAGAAAAATCTTCATTTTTCCCTTATTGAGTGTATAAGGTAGTGAACTCGCCATCTTTTTGTTTGACGGAAGTGACGAAAATAAGCGTGGGTCCCGGCTTTCCTTCTAATCTGCACGAGCTTTTCGGGAACCTTGCTTTCGTTGCAGTGTGCCCCAACTTTAAACGTTTTGACAGCTTTTAGAAGGAAAGCCGGGACACATGCTTATTTTGTCATTTCCGTCAAACGAAAAAATGGTGAGTTTACTACCTTGGTGTATTTTATACACTTAATAAGATAAAAAAATGAAGATTTTTCTTTCGGCAGATTTGCATTGTTTGATGGGTTAAATTGCAAAAGAACGTCTGTAAACGTATAAAAATCACGGAATCGAGTGCCTATGTGATGGCTTTGGAAATCTGAAATATTGTTCTGTTCCAAAAATGGTGATTTTCTTAGGGAGTATGATGTGCTTGCTGTTCTGGTTTGATCACACATTGAGTTGAGCTTTTTTCGTACCTTTACATCATTTAAGAAATAAAAAATGTATACTCACAGTCTGTTAATTGACTTTTAAATTAGAGTTTAACCCAATATACTAGCCCGTTTAGTATACATTGTATTTATATATTTATTTCGCTGTAACGCCGTTTTTCATCTTTTTTTTCAGTTATATATTCGGCGGTCAATACACCTGGCAAATTTCCTTGATTGTATTCCAACCAGTACTATCTTACCCTTCCACTCGGAACCGGCAACTTCTCCACATGCATACGGAGGAAAATCGACATTGAGTCAAATTTTCATGGAAAGGTATGACCTGTGGCGACCGGGAATCGAACCCGGAAACCCGTTTAATAGAACGGCTACAATAGCCGTTACTCGCTCCGTGCGCATGAGTTTTTACGAACCAAATTACTTCGTTTTTCTACATCCACCATGTAATTGTTATATTTATAGTGCCCATCGTTCCACGGTGCATGGCAAGTCTGTGTAAACTGTGTTCAGTTTCCATAAGTGCTTTCAGTACTTTGATACTCGATTTGGAAATGCAGCAAAAACTCATTGGAGTTCATGCTAATAGCCTTTCTATTGATCAAGAGTGAAGAGCATAGCAAAGGTCATTGACGGTTGAGATCCGTGCTCGTCACACGACTCACCGTGACGTTCTGACAGAAAATACGTCACAAGAGGTCGTTTGGTGGCTTTTTGGAATGACGGGAGTCTGTGGGTTACCCATGAAAACTGGTAACTATAATAAGCTCATTAACAGTCTGTTTTATAAAATACTGCGAACGGTATGAATAAAGTTAAGCACAATATTAAAGACAAATATTAATGTAATATACAATATAAATAACATGTAGTTTATTACGTGACTATATAGCATCTTGGCAAATCTTTATCCATTTTGATAATGCAATTTTGATGATGCGATTTTTCCCGAAACAACTCGAGAGGATAGCTCATATCCTGTGTTAGTGCTATCAATAAGCAAATCCTTGATGATTTGAGAATTCAATTATCACACATTGGCAATAGCTCATCCTCGTCTATAAGAACAGCAAAACTTTACGTGAAGGACCATTAGCTTTTTGAATTTAGTAATACACAACAATAGATACTAGTAGTAAAATATAAGAAATATATTTTAATTGCTCTAAAACAATATTTACAAAATGTCTTTCTTTAGCAACATCTTGTAAAATTATTGTCAAATGCTTTTTCTTATTTTTTTTGCAATATCATTGAAAAAAATTTGCGCTACATCTATATGATGTAAAAAATCGGAATGTTTTTATTGCAGGTAAAAGTCAGTTTCATTGATAAGACATATTTCTTGGTAAAAAAGACATACTTTAAGTTTAACATTCAAAAATCTAATGGTGCTTTAATTACCATAACATTCCTACTGCAATCTTACAATAATGACCAACAATTTCCGGATATTTCAAACTAATGAAGACCCGCCTTCGAGTGTGGTCGAGTGCTTAAGGTCGCTGACTTCAAATCACCGTAACCTCTCTCACTGACAGACGATCGTGGGTTCCAGCCCCGCTACCGACCATGTCTCTTTATGGGAGAAAGTAGTCAGTTGCTTACAGAGGATGGGAGTCTAGTACTGGTTCTTCAAAGGAACGATGGTTATGTGAACTGTTCGCCTCATATGGCTCTGACCGTTGAAAAGGGGCGTAAAACTCATAAAAACAAAACAAACGATATTTGGGTTCAAAGCTGCTCTTGCTTATCGACGTTTTGTCATATTACATTGAATACAGCGATACATTAGCGCTAGAACTTTTTTTATGTTGTTCATCGGAAGCTTAAGATATAAACATTCGTTACAACTTAACTTGCCATTACTGTCAATTGAGATTTATTTCAAATGTCTACGTTTAACAAATTCGTTTATCAGTTTAACACAAAACGGTATCATATTTAATATTCACGTCAGATATTAGAGGTAAAATTGGAACACAAAACGGGCAAGCTCCTGGAACAAAAGTGGCTTTTGTGTGCAAAGCATAGAAATGTATAGAATAGAAAACATGTGATGTGATCCATAAAAATGATATAAACTGTACAGATCGCGGCTGGGGACACCCGAACAAGGCACGTGCTTATTCACACTAGTGTTATTAAATTTTAAGTACAATATATCAAACAGAAACATTACAAAACGTACAAATGAACATCTAATGACGTAAAACTTGGTAAAGTCCATGTCAAGTGTTAATGACAATGTCACGTACAAATAAATATATAATAACATAAAACATGTTAAAGCCCATGTCACGTACAAATGAACATCCAATAACATAAAACATGTTAAAGCCCATGTCACGTATAAATGAACATCCAATAACATATAACATGCTAAAGCCCATGTCACGTACAAAAGAACATCCGATAACATGAAACATGTTAAAGCCCATGTCACGTACAAAAGAACATCCAATAACATAAAACATGTTAAAGCACATGACACGTACAAATGAACATCCAATAACATAAAACATGTTAAAGCCCATGTCACGTATAAATGAACATCCAATAACATAAAACATGTTAAAGCACATGACACGTACAAATGAACATCCAATAACATAAAACATGTCAAAGCCCATGTCACGTACAAATGAACATCCGATAACATAAAACATGTCAAAGCCCATGTCACGTACAAATGAACATCCGATAACATAAAACATGTAAATGCTCATGTCACGTACAAATGAACTTCTAATAACATAAAACATGTTAAAGCCCATGTCACGTACAAAAGAACATCCAATAGCATAAAACATGTCAAAGCACAAGACACGTTCAAAAGAACATCTAATAACATTAAACATGTTAAAGCCCATGTCACGTACAAAAGAACATCTAATAACATTAAACATGTTAAAGCCCATGTCACGTACGAATGAACATCTAATAACATAAAACATGTCAAAGTCATAAAATAACCTAGCTTAACATCTATACAGTGCAACCATCTCTCCAAAGCAACACCCTTTGGGAGGAGCAAAATTATGTTGTTGTAGAGAGGTTCTTGCTCTAGAGAGGCTAAATTAGAAGTTAAATCGTGCAGTGGGAAAACTCATGCTGCTTTTGAAAGGAGATTGTTGCTCAAGAGAGGACCGCTCTGGAAAGGTTTAAGTGTATGCTAATCAACAAGTTACAAAACAAAAAACCTTTAATGAATACTGTTTTATTTTTTATTAGAAATAATCCACTTTCCAAGGTGCCTATGATTATATGTGCGTAAGAAGTTTTCAAGTTTCATTGTTAATAAAACGAGATGTGGGTTTAAGTATAGAACAACATCAAACGAGACTGTACTTAGCACACTTGTTAAAACAAACAAACCGCCCTTATTTAATAGCTAATTCTTTTATATATGATGTTAAAATGCCGATTATAATAATGTTACAAAGGTGTCTGATGTCTGAAGGTTACTGCCGTGAACTTGGGACCAGATTAAGCGATCGTAACTTTAACAACTTAAAGATGATAACATCTTAGCTTCGAAAAAAGATCCTAAAGCCCCATTAACATTTTAGATGTAAAATTAAAGTACGAGGGCTGATCGTAGGTCTTATTTTACCGAGAAAATACCTTATCAGTGAAACTGACTTTTACTTGCAATAAAAACATTCCGAAATTTCTTTTTTAATCACGAAGTACATAATATTATAGATATGCAGCACTGTATTTTTTCAATGGCATTGCAAAAAAATAAGAAAAGGCGTCTGACAACATTTTTACGAGATGGGTTAAAGAAAGGCGTTATGTATTGTTTTAGAGCAAATAAAATATATTTCTTATATTTTTCTTTCATTTTATCTATTGTTCTGTATTACTAAATTCAAAAAGCTAATGGGCCTTTAAAAAGTTACGAAAGCTAAAAAGAAGCAGGATTTACAAATAAATGAAGGAGACGAAGTTTTGCATTCCTTTTTTTTCGAGCTTAGAAATTCAATTAAAACTTATTTCGTTGTAAAGAAGAAATATGCAAAATTGTGCTCATAACAGGGAAAATGTTGTGCCTTTATTATTAATAAACTTATGACAAGTTAAATAAATACTTCCTCTATAACTCTATATAGAGCACCTGTCACCGCCATGTCGATTTTCAAGGGGGACAACTTTCCCGATAAGCCAACTGATAAGCCCTGAAAGCTGGCACTGAGGAATTTAGGTTAACAGGCTTTTTGTCGAAAACATCCTTGATGTTAAAAATGATTTTAACGAAAACATGCAAGAAAATGACCAGTAGTTGGTGGTTGTTGTTGTTTTTTGTACGCAAACGGGCCGGAAGTCATCAGCACTAAATATATATTTGAAACTCCAGATTGTGTATGTCATTTTTGTATAAATTCCATAATTTACCGATAGTTTAGTTCATAGTTTTAGTTTATTAAACTCAGAACTTCAAAATCATGTCCAGCTTATACCTAAAAATTGTCATACATACGAGGGCTGTCCCAGAAGTCTCGATAATATGACTATTTACAGGACTTTTGAGTTAAAATTGTAAACAATGGAAGTTACAACTAATATGAATATAAACACAACATAATTTTTTTATAGTTCATTCCTCGTTATAAAAAACAATATCCATTGTAACAACCAGACATAATATTATAAGCGGCGCATGCGAAAATTAGGCATATTTTCTAAAAGTTTGTAATAAAATTATGTCCAGTTACGTGGTTTCTGTTTAAGCAAAATCTCCGCCAAACAACACAATGTTAGCACGTAATATTGACGTCATTTATATTAAATTTAACGTATGTCGGTACACTTGTTGTTTATTGTCAACGTCAAAAACCGTAGAACGCTTCATAAACGTGCGACGTTGAATTACATGTAAAGTTTAGTGTCAAAAAGTATGGTGGCTGATTTCTGCCATTTCATATCTTCGTGTGTTCGCCCCCAAAAGTCGAAGCACGACGGCACGAACACACGATAAATTGTTCATTTATCGTGTCTTCGCCTTCGACCTTAGAGGGCGAATACACGAACACATGAAATATTGAAGGCTAAATAACGAATTGATAGGCGAACACACGAAATCTTCTCTTGTAGAGTATCGTGTCGGCGGACAGGTGAAAGGCGAAGACACCACAATTAGCCAAGTTATCGTGTCGTCGTGGCGTCGTGCTTCGCCCCGAAGGACGAAGACACGAACGCACGATAATTTACAATGCTTCGTGTCGTCGTGTCTTCGCCTTCCGGTAGGCATGAGCAGAACCATAAATCTGGTCCATCGTGTAGTAGTTTGCAATTCAATGATATGTGTAATGGTTCTGCGCATGTCTACCGGAAGGCGAAGACACGACGACACGAAACATTGTAAATTATCGATTATCGTGCGTTCGTGTCTTCAGTCTCATTAATATTCATGATAGGCATGATTTATTGCGCATGCGCAAATGCCATCATACTCTTAATAAAAGTAGGTCAGACTATATCTGTTGAAGAGCCCAGACAGTCGTCTTCATGAAATTAATCGGTACAAAATTCAAATAATCCCGGTAGCTGATTGGTCGGGAAAATAGGGCAAACACTAAAGCGTTATGAAGTTTTTTTATCGGACTTGTAAAATCACCGGCGAAGACATTGAAAATGATTACATCGTCATGTGCATTACTACCATGCAGCAAGACGTTTGTTTACAAGTGGCATGAACGATTTAGAAACGGAAAGATCAATTAATGTGACGAAAGAGCGGGTGGACCATCAGTAGTAATGGTGCTTGACAAGGATAGAGTGGAAGACTTGACAGACACGGGTAGACGAATGATAATTGAAGTAATGGCAGAAATACTTGACATTTAGCGTAATGTTGTTAAACAAATATTAACAACCAACCTAGGTATGTAAAAAGTAAGCGCATGTTGGGCCCCTCACTTGCTTAAGGAAGAAGAGAAGCAACGCCGAGTTGAATGAATGTTCTCCGACGTTCCTATGGCGTTACGATATGGAAGGAGAAGAGATTTGTAGGAAAGTCACGTGCGTTTGTAAAATCAGCCCTTGTCTCTCCGGTCAATGCAATTATGAATGATCAGTTAACCTCTTGTCCGTTTCAATTTTTCCTTTTATATTGTTTCGTCCTTGGGATAATTTATGAGTCTACACGAAGTATTAACATACCAGCCTCGGAGAATGAGAGCAACGAATACAGCAGCGGCGGCAACATCCACCTTTGTTCCAACTTCCAGGTATGTTCTGGATCGCATACCGAAGCCACAATAGCAATTTCTGAAATGTTTGCAATCTAAAACAACTTCATCACTAATAGGAACAGACATGGCCATGGGTTGTCATTGCAATTAGAATTGTTTGGTATAACAGACAACAAAATGCCTTGGTATTCAACCCAGCGTATCTGGAATGCAGCTAATTAGGACAACGAAGCCACTGGAAGTCCAGATAATGTACAGAAACAACTTATGGGAAAGCACATGGGTTTAGAGAATCTTCAATGACACGTGACTTCAATGGAGGAAAAGATAAAACCGATAAGTTATAGTGCTCGATTATCATTGTTTTTCATTCACATTTGGTTGGAAAAGAATGCTATGTTTAAAGTTATTTGACTAAAACAACAAAGCTAGGTAGATCAGGAAAGTTGTAAATGCTTTCATACTTGGGTCCTTGACATTGTAGACCTTTTGGGGACGGCGCTTCTATTAGGGGTGGTCTGGTAACCATTAACACGTTAGAGTATTCTTTTCTGCCCCTAATCAAAATAATAGACTATTTTTAGTAGTTTGTCCATGCAAAATATCATTCAGTTATGAGAAAATTCTACATACTTATAGGACAACCCTCATACATATCTGTGGATGTAAATATTCATCAAATCCTGTTGTAAAATAAAATTTCTCGTTTTTTCTTGTTGCGAATTTAGATAACGTATTGATCATAACATGCAGACAGATCTTTGATCAGTATCTAAATATCTGCGCTTTGGTACACGTCATGCATTTATCTAGTATGTTTTTTAATGATGTAAACTTAGCAACATGGAATTAACGATAAATACTGACTCACCGATTTGGTTGATTAAAATTGATTATCACCAGCTTGCACCTGTTAGAGTACATCTAATACAAGTCTTACTTAAAGGACAGGTCCGCCTTATAAATCATAGTTATATTACATTTTAAGTGTTTCTATTTATACAATGGATTCATTATACATTTTATTAATTAAATAGTTAGAAACTTGCCCGAATCCTCTCAAAGATATTAAGCGTATTAGCTCATAAAAGTACAGCGCAACCTCTCCAAAGCAACACCCTTTGGGGGAAGCAATATAATGCTGTTGTTAAGAGGTTGTTGTTCAAGAGAGATTTAATTAATAGTTAAATCGTGCAGTTAGAAAATCATGCTGTTGTTGAAGGGAGGCTGTTGCTCAAGAAAGGGCCGCTCTGGAGAGGTTGTACTGTATTTCCACAGGTATAAGCCGCGAAAAGTTTATTTGTCATGACTCATATTATGAATCGATAAAAACAAAGTACTGCGCTATATAGACATTCCCAAGGCGGTGTCACGTGGCGAGGTTCATTTTGTCCAAATTTTGCAGTGATGTGTGTCTCTGGGCACCCATTAGTTTTAGATCTGTCTTTCTTTTTTTCCAATACAGTTATGATAAATGATACTATTACATGTATTTATTTTCTGAAATTCTCAATGTTGCTCATTTACATGTCGTTCAATAAGAAATATTACTACATAAGTTTCCATTATTTTTAAGTGTTTGTTTTTTTCAAACAACTATAGTTACTACGTAATTCTATTTTTATAGTCCAAGATGTTCCAAGTTCTTCAATCGTTTTATTTATTCTATGTTGTATTTCGTGGTTAAATTCTACTCCACCTGAAGCTACGTAATATCTCATTCATACTTTACCAGTTCCTCGTCACAAAATATTATTTGTTACGTTATTTACTGCCAAAATATACAAAATAACGATATACAAATGTAACCAGGCGGTTAAATTACACCAATACATAGTTCCCACATCTACAATATTTACCTCCCTTGTTTTGAATTTCGGCCATCTTGAAAGTCAAATTTCTTATGTGTTTAATACAAAAAAGTAGTTATTAAACAACCCAATTTTCAAAACATAAAATCAGGTTTAAGAAAATGTATTAGTCACATATGAATATCCTATATTTAGAATTATCAAAACAAAAATAAAAATATCTTCTATCAATGCATGTCAAATTAGCCTTTCAAGATGGTCGCAAATGGAGGTAAATGTTGTAGATGTGGGAACTATGTATATTCATACAATTGGGTACAGGTGCATGCCTCAGGTCTTCATCCACTGTTAAAACTGGAAAGTCGACAAATGACTCTGTCTATTGATGAGACGTTAATCTCTAGTGAAAAAAATTAAATTAAATCTAACAATTGTTCAGAAAGTACAGTAACGCACCTTATTGTGATCCTTTCGAAATATAGCTCCCCCAGGTAGCTTCATTCGGTGAATGGCATTTTAAATTGGGGATATGGTTGTGTACGAAAGAAAGCATGGGCCAAGTCGAATACTACTCGCATACACTTTGATCAAAATAATGATATAAAAATGTCAAAGAAAATCAGTGACTTGACTGAGAATCTTTTGGCCAAAGTTTTGAATGTACATACATCGCAATGTTCTTAACATAAAGTCAGAGCGGAAAACAGACATACATTTAAACGAACCGACAGACGTTCCCGGAAGGCTGATTTGGTGAGGGTACCTCTTTGATCTTTTTAATAGTATTAACCCACAATACACTTCTTATCCTTAAAATACAACTTTAAACCCTGAATCATAATGACTGAATGAACAGAAACATCCTCAAAATGTCAAAATCAGACAGAAAGACAGAAGAACGGACGGACGGACAATCTCATTACTACATTTTTATGTACCTGTAATTGCATGGTAAATGTATATCTTGTTGCCATGTGTTTGTAGAAACAACGAATTTATCATCATGAAAAGTTTAATGACTTTTATCTTGCATCTGATAATTGCAGATCCATATTCGAGAAAAGCAACGACTACTCCGAATACGGCTTCTTATTTAAAACGGAGCTATATTCGAGAAGAGCTCCCCAGGGAGCTATATTTGAAAGGATCCCTATATGGTGCGACTGAGCACGATTATGTAGAATTTCTTGAGAGCCGAAAAACCAACTTTTCACAATGTCCATAGTAAGGCAATAAAAAAAGGCGCGTTCACTAGTTCCCGTTCCATGTTGCAGTGCACCAAAGGCATTGTACAGAAAGAGTCAACGGGAACCAGGTTAGGTCACAGTGAACATTTACTGGATTTACGATGTAATAATAAAACAAAGAGTGTTAGAACACATTCTTCAAATACTTGAATATCACATAAATGTTTCCAATGAAAATGATGATTTTTACCTTTCGTATACACGAAAATATCTGTAATTCTAAAATCCACTGGAATGCGAATATGCAATTTTGAAATATTTTTGAAATATAAGTTTCAAAACATAATTATGATGAATTAACTGGGAAGTGTTTGGTATAAATTATGCCATTTCAGCTACTAAAATATAATAAAAATCTTCAAACATGGTTATACATAATGAACTCTGATTTTATGGAAAATCTGAAAGACACGTGGTAATAAAAGGAATTTCGCCACATGAAGATGCCGAAGCAAGGGCGCTTAACCACACGTCTGTAGTGCGTCTCCCACGTTGTTCAGATTATGTCTGAGTATCGGAAAGCTTTTGTGTTCTTACAGTATACATCCGTGTTTGAATGTAAATCCGGACTTTACTTCTGAATGGAGATTGCTGCATTAAGTCAGACATAAAACGAATACATGGTTGGTGCCGAGATGGAGGTTTATCCGGTGAGGTTTAGAGAGCTGTAATGGGCGACCCATTGTTATTGAATACGCACATTTATCGATTAGGCCCCAGTTTCATGGAGAGGACCGCACGGGCGTGTACACGACAACAGTCCTTTTATCTAGACCACCAACTTCTTTATCAATGAACCATACACGTGTTTGCCGTCTAGACAAAATACTATTACACTGATGTTTGACTATTATCCTCCGATACAATGGTAATGTTTATCAATTACAGAATAAACGGCGTCGTTTTTCTTGAAAATATCTCTACAGTTATGACAGCTTTCGTCTTTAGTTATAAGAATACATCAGATATAATGTAGGGTCAAGTGGACTCACTCAAGTTTGTTCAATAACAACTACATGTACTAGTATTAGAAAGTTCTTTTATGATAATCGCAAACATTATCAGTATCTCTTCGCGCGCACATACTCCTTCTGTATTGAGTCTAACGTCATTTGCAACATTGCTAGTATGCCATCTTGTATGATGGTCTGCCGACCTAATTCGTGATCTTGAGTCACCGACTAGCTATGGATATCCCATAAGCAACTGGCATCTCATGCAACTTTAAGGTTCTGTGGTTGAATACACCATTTATATACATGTACATTCAAACCTGTGAACAATGGCCACCATTGGGTAAGACATAATGTGGCATTTATTGATAGGGGGGCTTTATTCGGAGGTGATTAAGTTATAATCGATAATTGATGGTATTCAAAAGAATGACCATAATTCACAGGTTGGCCTTTATTCTGAGATGGCCACTAACTAAGGTTTGACTGTATACTGTGGAATCATTAATTTTCGTTGGGGATTTAGTTTCGTGGATTTCGTGGGTCGGCTCATCCACGAAATCAAATCCTCACGAATTTAAATGCAGAGATAAGGTATTTCTTTCTAAAATCATAATCCACGAATTTATGTCCCCACGAAATAGCCATTTAAGTAAAAAATCACGAAAATTGAGCCCAACGAAAATAAATGAAATTACAGTATTTAAATGACTTGACAATTTATGAAGAGCTTCCTTACACACACCAACTAAACAAAATCGAAACATAATATCAATATAGTGCAACCTTCCCCCATGGCTGTCAACCACCCTTAAACAACAGCACGTTTTTCCAATGAACGATTTAACTACTGACAACTACTCGGGCATTTCCGTAGCTGAGAAATACGCCTCGTACATAAGTGTAAGGTTACAAATGTTTGTAATGTGGTTTCCGGGCACTACTTTTTCAACACTAGGTGCTATTTTTCGAGAATATTTCTCAGAATTACAGACTTTCAAATGTGTTTATCGTTCGCGATTGATAAAATGGGCACCAAGTTCCCATTGAAAGAGAAACAGATTGTTTCCATTGTTGGATTCTTACGGTCAGCCATGATGGAAAGTAGCCCGTGAACAACAGAAATTAACAAAATGGCGGCCTGCCTATTATGTCCGAGGTACTTTTCTTTGACAAACACCGATGAGTATCGATTGTTATTTCATAGGAAAACACAATTTACATTTAGGTTCTGAATTATTTTTGTTTTTAAGGAAGGCCCCACAATGCATTCGTGTATGAATTGTTAACAGAATTCATTGTAATAAAAATCGAGGCGCGGCTCTAAGGAGATCAGTAACATCATACGAAATTTTTCTCTCAGAAAGGAAGCACCATTGCCATTCTTACAACGGAGTTATTAATTATTCTTGCTTTTGGCTAATCGGATAAGAACGTTATAAGACGTTATGGTCGTAAATTAATCAAAATGAATTTCAAGAAAATGATTCATTTTGCCGCATCATTTTGACTCACGAAGCACTACAATACAATCTCTTCAAAGCAGCATCCTTTGGGAGTAGCAAAACTATGTCGGTGCTGAAAGGTTGTTGCTCAAGAGAGGTTAAATTGATAGTTAAATCGTGCAGTGGAAAAAATCATGCTGTTGTTCAAGGCAGGTTGTTGCTCAAGAGAGGGCCGCTCTAGAGAGGTTGCACTTTAAATTCATTCAGACATGTGAATTATTCTGTAACATAGATAAATACTGTGGAATCATTATTTTTCGTTGGGGATTTAATTTCGTGGATTTCGTGGGTCAGCTCATCCACGAAATCAAATCCCCACGAATTAAAATGCAGAAGTAAGGCATGTTCTTTTAAAATCAAAATCCACGAATTTATGTCCCCACGAAAAAGCCATTTTAATAAAACCACGAAAATTGAGCCCAACGAAAATAAATTAAGATACAGTATTTGAGGGAGTACACATAAAGTGCATTCTCAAGAGTACTATGGCAGTACGATGTTAAGTCAAAATATGAGAAATGTCAATGATTTACGCACCATCACCTTAGGACAAAAAGGGGCCTATCTCAGTGACAAGTATTGATTCACACCCGATAATCAGGGCTAGATCCCCGGTCACTGCAGGTCAAACCCTTCTATGAACTTTGAAACTATGTTGACAAAATGGCGATAAACTCAAGTAAAAAAGACGCCACGTTGGTGTGGAAGTACCGCCACAGCAATATTACGCAACGACAGTCCGAATTTTGGCTGTTAGAAGATTAGAGGATGGCGTAAAAGTATGAAAAGGGAGTTGTGAAAAAGGGGCAATGCCAGTTTACATACACTCCTGTGTGTCACAAACTGTACAATATCTACGAGGAACGCCTTTTGGGGCATGTGCGCGTGTTTCTTTTTTCAGTAAGGTACAAATGTACCAAACATTTTGAATTCTTAAGTTTTGAACACATACATAAAGAACCTACGGCGTCAGAGAGGAGCATAAGCGATTGCAAGTAAACCAGTAGTACTTCATACAAAATGAATATAAATATGATATGTTTGCGTTCGTTATTCAACATGAATAGAAAATATTGCTATTTTATAGCCCATAATTCAATTAATTTTTAATTAGCATGAAATGTTGATAATAAAACAAGCTATTAATTTGGAATAACATCATATAATTAAGTTATATATTATTGTGCAATGAAATCCTTTCATTGCAAACAATTCTAAATATTTCTAAAGGGAGTGGTGTTTCTAAATATGAACTCAAACAGAGTTTCTGTACTCAGAATATACAGTTAAATATGTGAACAAAGGCCACTTCAAGAAAGACATAATGTGGCCTTTATTGACAGGTGGTCCTAATTCGAAGGTCATTTTATTCCAATATAAAAGTAATAATAATATATAATTGAAATTAAAAAAATAAAATATATAATAATATAATAATCAATGACGGTAATTAAAAGAATGACCTTTATTCACAGGGTGACCTTTATTCGGAGGTGATCGCTAACTCAGGATTGACTGTACAAGTTATTTACTATGTAATTGTTAATACAAATACATAGCGAATCACTATCGCTGCAGGTCCTACCATTCTTTGAAAATTTGACAAAAAAATCGATTTTCATCAATTTGTGGAGAAGTTGCTTGTTCCTTACGAACGGGCTAGCACTGGCCAGAATAAAGTCAAGGAAAAGTGGTTTGGTGAATCAGCTGCCATATATAACTGAAATAACGTTGAAAATCGGCGTTAGGCTGACTGGTACAAAACGTTGAAATAGGGACTGGATATGTTTTGTTCAAAAATTTGATCTAACAGTCTATCTTTAATATGTCATTAATACAGATTGTTGTCTTCACCGTTTTTATAATGTTTCCTGCCAAATGTTTTCTTGTAAAATGAACAAGACACAACAAAATATTTCATTGATCTTCGATGTTATTTCAAAAACACCATTAATACATATCAAATATGTGTATATCTTTAAACATTATGGTTGTAGATCGTCAGGCACGCGGCGATCTAACTGATACACAATTCAGAGCCAATGATTCGCAGATTGAACTATATCAAATAGAAACTATAACATACTTCTCGTTTTATGTTGTTGTCACCATAGAATGCTGAATAAACAATTTATTGTAACATCAAGTCTGGTTATAAGTATACCAATACATTATTTTCATATTGGCTGTTTTACGGCCCATTCGATAGCTACGGTCATTTCCGCTGCTACCTTCTGCCAATTATGGCCGCATGCGAAGCCTTAATGACATACAGAAAACAAATAATTGATTATGGGATATATTATCGTTTTCTTTTTAAATTATTGTGGAAAGTGTTCCCAAAGAATTGCCAAAGTTGCTTCGTTGGCTATTTTAGCATGCATATCTTGTGATAGCCTTATTTCGTATAATGTGCCATGTAAACAGTCGGTTGCTGTCCTAAACACGTGTTTCGGGTACAACTTTCGATTTTCAGAGATGATGCATCTAAGTCATTACAGACTACCATGGAAACATATACATTTTTGGAAAGGAAATGATATCTGCTATTGATCTAAATATACGTAGCTTTGTTTCCTAGAATGAAGGTTGGCGATTAAATCGGGGTTTGTTTGAGAGGTGTCAAAATGAGAACGTGGTTTTGGCGAGCGGAGTTCCACCCCTGTTGTTATATATATAAAAATGAACGTGAGCTTCGTCCCAGAGAGGCAGAAAAGTTCATATAACATGTATTTAGCCATAAATTGACCAAATTTACGTGGACAGAGCCGTTTGGGAGACTCAGGTACACCCGGCCCCCCTGTGCAAGTAAATGGAGATTTGAGACCTACTAGTATTTTGTTTTAGAAACTGATATTTTCTTGTAGAAACATGATATTTAAATCAAATACATGGTTAGCACCGGAGGCTCGCCTATTTCAGCTTTCTTAGCCGCACCGGATAGACCTTCTCCCTTCTCGGCACTATCCATGTATTCTCTATATACACTGTAACTGTTGTGACACATAATCAATCGTTAATGAATGATGAAGACGTTTCACTCACCCATGATATCACAAAAGTTTAACTATAAGGAACTGGCTAATACCTAAAATCAATATGACCGTATTTAGAGTGTTATTACTTGTCCCCGGTCTGCTGTGTACTGCTGTGAGAAGTTCACAACACTTCCGGTGACATATACGGGTCCTTTCTCAATATTTCTGAACTATCATAATTGTCAGAGAAAGTATAACAGGGAAATTTTTAAAATCTTGTAACATATCCAGCAACACTGATATCGCTCGGCACATATAAACTGGTTCCGGTTGACTCTGCCTGTACAGTCTTTGGTGCGCTTCAGCATGGAACGGGGACCAGTATAGCGGTATGTATTGGCGTGCGTAAAAACCCGTCACGCCGTACCATTTGTTCAATAGATATTTAGATCTCAGACGGGAAACATAATGTTTTCAATGTCTGGTGGTTATAAAATACGGTTGCAGTTTGATTAGAGGATAGTGCAAATACCTTTGACATTTAGATCAACTAAGTGAATACTTTATACACTCGAAAAAAAAACTCGATTATTAATATAGAGGCACGGTACATTCGACGATAGGTTAGTGTCAAAAAACGCCATCTTCAAGTTGATTGGATACACTGATAAACATACTTTAAAATGAACATCAAAGAGTGATGAATATATTTCATGCATTTATTGGCATACCGACAAGACTAGGAGCCTGTTAGATAGCTTCAGTCTGTCAGAGATTCTGTACTAACGAATTACCGAAGGGCCGCCATTTTGTATCGTCCGCGATACTGAGTGATACTCGTAGTTCGGTTTTCCATAGCCGTCACTCGCTCGATGCGCATGAATTTTGATGCGTACCAAAGTTCTATATACAAATGTATTATGTATTTCTTCATCTAACATGTAATTGTTAAACTAGTTAACGTTCCAGCTTCCATGAGTACTTTCAGTGCTTTCAGTCCTTTGATCCACATTAAGTATTATATACTATTTGTGTAGTTCATTTACAGAAACTTGTAATTACAGACAATTCGTTATAAAAGCTGAAATCGGTCCGATTATGCTAATGATTATTTCGGAGTAAAAGTTTGTGAATGTGGCATACTTTTTACCTTATTCAGGTCTTTAAAACTTTGTTTGTTTGTTTGTTTGTTTGTATCGACCCTAAAGTTTCAAATAGCAAAATCCAAAGAATTTTTTTTTGTATTTTTTTTATCACATAAAATACGTTTTATTTTTACATTTTTACACTTATTATTTTGGTCAAGTAATCTTAAGTAGATTGTTCTTGAGTTATCTAATTTTTAAACATGTATTGTAAAACCTGTGTTAGTGGCAACCTCCGAATACAAGCCACCCTGTAAATACTAGTAAATGTCATTCTTTTAAACGTCATCGCTTATTTAGAACAAAGTTTCCTCCGAATAATGACCACCTTACAATAAACGTTACATTTTATCTTTTCTAAAGGTGGCCCTTGTTCACAGGTTTGATTGTATCTATAAGTACGATGCTAATTGTTTAATATATACTAGTATGTTGGTTCGATAATCGCTTATGATTGTTCGAAAATGATGGGAGATTCGTGGGATGTTTTGTATAATTCCAAGGAAGCTTTCTAAGTCTTAAGAGTGGAGTGTTATCATTAATACAGACACTTTAATTAGCGTCCCCATTATTTCTGTTCGGTTCTGTGTTTCAGTGTTCTATCAACAAATGGTTGCATTTCTGTTTCTTAATATTCACTAATACTAAGTTTTACAATGGTATGTGAACTGTCATTAAGTATAATAGTACATGTATACGAATTTTTACGTAAACCTCAGCCAACGATCATTTCTGAAATACGACCATCAAATGAAAAGTAAAACCTAAATTAGAAATCACTTCTATATAACGACCATCAAATTTAGAGTAAACCCGCAATTAGTGACCACTTCTATATAACGACCACCAAATGTAGAGTTAAACCTCAGTCAGCGACCATTTTTATATAACGACCATCAAATGTAAAACCTCAATAAACGTTCACTTCTATATAACGACCACCAAATGTAGAGTAAAACCTCTATAAACGTTCACTTCTATATAACAACCATCAAATGTACAGTAAAACCTCAATGAACGTTCACTACTATATAACGCCAAATGTAGAGTAACACCTCAATAAACGTTAACTACTATATAACGACCATCAAACGTAGAGAAAACCTCAGTCAGAGATCACTTCTATACAAGGATCATCAAAGGTAGAGAAAATCCTCAGTCAGCGATCATTTCTGCTTGCGCTCTTTGAATCAGATGGAATCTTAACGTATTTTCACGATTTGATAATTGATTTCGGCAAAGCATCTTCGGGAACTTATCATTTTATCATTATACCAATGAACATTAAATGAAGAATTTATATTTATGTATTATATAACACATAAAATATATTACTGATTATCCATGATGTTATTTTATGAGCATATGAAGTGGGAATACTGTGTATAATTGCTTATACATTTATAACTTCTTAATAAAATGATATATCTCTGATTCTACCCTGACTAGTTCTAGAACGGTTTGTCTAAAAGATGTTTAAACTTAGAAAGAGATATTATAATATTTTACTAGTAGTTTATAACTTGTGTCTGGAAGCTGGACAATAGCTTTAGATAGCCGTCACTCATTCGGTACGCATGAATTTTAATGCGGACCAAAACATTTTTCTTCATCCACTTTGCGATTTTTTGCTAAGTTTGTTGCAGTGCAAGTCTATGTAAGTTCAGTTGGCATGAGTACTTTCAGTACTTTGGTATATCTATAAGCCCGAAGAAAAGTCTTATTTCCGGTGCTTTAGCCAAAAAATAGGGAACAAGCTTAATCTATCAATTCCCTAAGCGTATCTTACGTACTTTTAGGGCTAGATTCGTCCACAAATATTTTCGTAATACCACAATTCGTTGCAATGTTTTGGAATTTGCTGTAAGTAGACACAGTGCCTAAAAAGAACGATTCGATGACCGGAAACAGGAAGATTTTTTCTGGATTTAATCATTTGGTTTTTGTATGTTATGTTTGCTGCAGTTTAGTTCATAGCCGCAGCACGTATTTTCATTATGTCCATGTGGTCGAGTGGTTTAGGTAGCTGACCTCAAAACAATGTAACCTCTCACTGATAGAGGGTCGTGGGTTTGTGTCCCATTACCGACCATGTCTCTTTATGGGAGAAAGACCGTTGCTTACGGAGGATGGGAGTCTAGTACTGGTTCTTCCAAGGAACGATTGTTTGGTGAACTGTCCGTCTCATATGACTCTGACTGTTGAAAAGGGGTGTAAAACTCAAACAAGCAAACAATAAAAAAATGTGGCTTTATGCGGCACAAAACAGCCATCATAATGTCAACTATTGCGTCTGACTGGTGCTCTTTATTACTGTATTTTCATTTATTTTCGTTGGGCTCAATTTTCGTGGTTTTTTACTAAAATGGCTATTTCGTGGGGACATAAATTCGTGGATTATGATTTTAGAAAGAAATACCTTATCTCTGCATTTAAATCCGTGGGGATTTGATTTCGTGGATGAGCCGACCCACGAAATCCACGAAATTAAATCCCCAAAGAAAATTAATGATTCCACAGTATTCTTTATCATTTTACGAAACATCTGAAGATATATACAGTAGGACCTTTCTTAACCGAGCTTGTTCGGATTGAAAAAAATGTTCGGACTAGAGAGGTCTTCGGATAAGAATAGTTTCGGATAACACAGTTTTCTTAGCATTGAATACATAATAAAAAACATATCGGGACCAGTTGACGTGTTCAGTTTAGAACTAAGATTCCGGATGAGAAAGGGTCGGATTATTGGGGCACGACTGTACTCGGAATTCTTTCAATGGACCATTTCCTATTTTTTTTCTCTCACGTAGGTGTGCAACTTAGCTAAATAGAAAAAAATTATTGTGTAAAATTGTTTTCCGAATGAATTATTTAGAATTAAGTCAATTTACTGATATCGATTTTATTCACACCTTTATCATTTACTCTCCTGCGACAAGAACCCTTCCGGTACTAGACTCTCCTCGTGAGCTCGCAGAGATATAGTAAGTTCTGATTGGTTAACCAGTGATATCGTACAGATCACGTGACCGCCGAACGAATTTTTAAACAGGAAGTAACGCCTAAAAAACTAGTTAATGAAAAAATGTTTTAAATCAAATTGATTTAAGACTGTTTGCATAAGTTATCTACACGTTTCACGCCACAAATCGAGCAGAGGAAGACGGATGGCGCTGAAGAGCAATAACATTAATCAAATAACCATTTTTACACTCGAAATGGTTTTATTATGACGAGCGAAAAAATCACTTGAAATACATTTTTACCAGCAGTAATTGACAGAACCACGCAATTTTATAGCGTTTATTGCACAGACTTGGTTGTACAGGTGCTCGTAAAATAAATTGTTCTCATTTTAGATCATAGAGATACAAGGATAAAGTCAAAGGCAACACAAACACAAACGAATTCATTCGAGTGCAAATACTGGAATAATGCGGTAAGGTCTGAGTACGAACGAATGATAGATCAAAAGTTCAGCTACACCAACACAGTTACACGAAATACGACGCTTTTAAAGTCTTTATTTGCCTGCAGACAAAGCTTATAGTCTGGTGCACACATGTTGAGCATCTGTGGTTGTCGGGCGTGGGTGGAGTAAACCTCAGATAATCGTAAACAGGAATTAATGCCGTATCAATGATATAACTTACACAAATCTGAAGCACAAACATGCATCATCTCTAGAACTGTACAACCAGTCTTCAGTTCTATCCTGCTATTTGTGTGGTTTTAAATATTAAAACACAACGGCAATGATGTAAAAGCTTCCATGTATCTGTGCCAAAGTGTTTGCAACTGTTTAAGAAAAACGTTATTTGCAACCTAGATAAACCATTGATTCCCTACGCTAAAGTCACCAAAACATAAAAGACAATGCACACTGCTAACTTGCTGTGCTTTTGGATAGGGTGCAATGCTGTGTCGTACACAAAGAGTTGGCCCTTACCATATTAGGTTTTGATGTTCGTATTTCGTACAAAGGTGACTGCGTTTGTTTCTTTCTATTCGATATAAGAGAAGGGATACACATGCCCGGTTCTCTTGTATTTTCGCCCCCCTCTCACCTGTGCGATCCTGAAATGAGCATAGCTATCGAATGTGCCGTTAAACAACATATCAATATTGCGTTCAGGTAAACATTTCTTACTTTCTTGAATCGTTAGTCTGGTAAAATATGAATATGGTATGGACTGTGTAATCGTGTATTTGTATGTTTAACACTGAAACTTAATCAAACGTACCTAACAATAACATTGATCACCCCATTCAACCAATCAAATGCGAGGTTTTATGACAATCTCTAACCAGAGTTGTCGTTCCTTATCTCTCCTAACGAACGGCAACTCTGTAAAGAGCTTGGTTTTATGACTTGAATACTATGTTTACTTTCATGCTATGGTATATGGATTCACTACTATCCCATATAGACCAAATTATTACGATTGCGTAATCATTTTTGTGAACATTATAGCTTGCGCTGCATGAACACGAAAAGTTGGAAGAAAGTACAAAACATTTGTCAAAATTGCTTAACTAATTTGTTGGGGGGGGGGGGGGGGGGGCATAAATGAGTCGTTTTTTTTTCGTAAATTTAATACATGTAGTTTTAAGGATGGCTTTATCACAACATTTCTGTGACGCATAGTTGTTCAAGGAACCACTCCTTAGTATCGGATCGAGTGACACCGCCTAAGAATGGCGTAAATAAACATGAGATGTTTGATACAGCACGGCAAGGCGTGGTGTGTCACAATACAGCGAGACGATGGAAACATTGTTGGCTAGACGAGAATATAAAAAAAAACTCGCACATGTTTGCTCTATCAACGTCACAATTGTTTATATAACAGAAATGAAAAAAATAACAACAACAACATCGCTTACCGTCATGGTAGAACATGTCGTGAATTATCTTGGGGTAAATAACTGAATATAAACATGTCATAATTTACAAAACAACAAGAACCTGTTCACATCATCAATAGAAATAAGTAAAAAACACCCAACAGGCAGACAATCATATATCAACAACACATATTACTTGAGTCAGCGCAAAACCCTGGTAACTGCCGTTCTTAATCCATGTACAATTTCATAGGTATTGTGCTTAGCTCACGTTGAGTCAGTGTGAACTAGAAATGTGTCCGGAGGACACGAATGCCCAGCGCTGAGAGCTTAGTAAACAAGGAGACATAACTCCTGTGAAAATGTTTGGATTTTAACGGAAATCGAACTTATCCTGTATTTTATTATTATACACATTCATGTAAAATATGAAACCAATCCATGCAATATTTCTTGACTTATCGATCGTAAACCAAAATTTGAACGGACGGACGCACGGACGGACATGGGTAACTCTTTATTGCTTTCCGTCATTTTGAATTGTGGGGGCATAAAAATCACACATTATCCTCTGCTATAGTAAGACCATTCGTATTTGGTTAAAAATAACCTTACATAATGCTTACATGCATTTACAATTCGACCTAACAAGTCAACAAAAACCAATAAAGGAGAAAACAGAATGAACATATTAACTTAATGCTCGTTAGATTTCAGTTCTTTCGCATGATGACATTTTTATGCACAATTGGCCCTTTTTAAAATATGTTTATGGTAATAAACTGTTCTAAAGGACGTCCGTCATTTACAAGTGATCATTAAGTCCATTTCAGTAGAGACAATACGTAGCTTGAGCGCCGCAAGCGGTGTCAACGCTCGTCTGTTTGTGGGATCTATCCACATATGAAGTTTCAAGTCGCTACCTCTAATAGTTTCTGAGTTATGAGCTACATTAAAGTTTTTGCGCGACGCAGACACAGAAGCTGACATAGAAGCCTCAGTGATCACAATAGCTCGACCTTTTCTTCGAAAACAGACGAGCTAATTAAACAACTTAATTAATATTGCTTCTAGTTTGTCCGTCAGCGAACGCTGATGTTTGGAACAATTGCTTTTACATGACAAGCACCGTCTAAGATCGATAATAGCAAGCGTCTGCCAGAGTCTTAATATCTCCTACGAATAATGATTCTTGTTTTGTCTAATATTTCAATATTTATTATAACATTTAGTTTCTATTTAGACTAAAGTTATTCTTTTTCTAAACTAGATGGACTTCATAATACATTACATATGATGAAACAAAATGTAACGTCCCCTTAGAATTAAAAAGGCCTATCTGACAAATACTAAAGAGGCATATAGACTCTAGAATTCAAAGGTGACGATAAGACGGTCGACATAATTATGAAGGTTTGCATCATTCAGCTCGCCTGACTTTAGTACAAGTATGTAGTCATCGACATCATATAAAGCTTTCAACACCAAAGGCACTTACTTATAGAAGCTAATGAAAGTTTCAAAGCACATAATACTAGCATAGTTGTAAGCTTTGTCAGGTTTTGAAACCTTTAGTAATCAGCCTGTCAGAATTAGAGTCACTGTCGCTTTTCATAGCGTCTGCTGTGTTAAGATAAAATCCCATTTATCATCATCAGCGCTTGAAGTATTTTGGCATTTCAACAAAACAATGGAGAGCGTCGAAGTGTTTGGTATTATCTAATAGAATGACTTACACATTGTTAAGAGTCAACAAGATCCTAGCATTAATCGGAGGTCATACTGACACTGTCTTTACTTACGTACAAATGAATTATACTAGGTATGTCAAAACAAAGCATCATTGTGTCATCATATGTTTGGAAATTCTAAAGCTGTCAGAATGTGAAAAATAGTTTGAAACTGT
Source organism: Lutraria lutraria (assembly GCA_964023205.1). NCBI lineage: Eukaryota > Metazoa > Mollusca > Bivalvia > Venerida > Mactridae > Lutraria > Lutraria lutraria. Next base: position 33,042,213 of record OZ026837.1, on the reverse strand, counting down.
CAATTAGATCTACACATGTACTCTAATTATATCAAATTACGGTTCAGTTATGTTGATTCAAACCTGGGTAATGTTTTTCTCTACGCACACGTCCCGCGCATGTATACCATTTGCATATTCATGAGTAATACGTCATGATAACAAGTAAACCGCGAAATTAAACAAAGAACTGATAAACAATAGTCCAAACAACATACTTGAATGATGAAAATGAAAACAACAACAGCAACAATTTAGATAAAGAAAAACGTCTTTCCAACAAGAGGTCAAATGAAGGTGTAATGACATAAGAAAACAAGTGCAACAACAAAAATTGCACAAAACAAAAATATTAAACTACTTGTCAATAATACCCAACTTCTTTCCTAGTCTTTTACATTTATCTTTAACATCCTCCTGTACGAGGTTAAAACACATCGCGATAAGAGAAAGGCCAAACACGAGGTATAAAGCACAAGACACTAGCTTCTCGTTCTGGTCCGTCCAAGCTTGAGAGCTCATACCCGGAACGACGTCTCCAAATCCTATCGTACTCAGCGTAATAAAACAGAAATAAGTTCCAGTCACCATATCCCAACCTTCCCACTTGGCGAATAAAATAGTCCCCAGCATTATGTAGGAGGACATTAATAGTAAACAAACTGACGTCGGTACATGAATTACCTCCCCTGACTTCTCATTTTCCTGCATTATAAGCCTTTCCTCGCCGGCAGATATTCCTTTTTCAGGATCAAGCCGTCTGCGGCGACGAGGGCGGAATAATATACAACAAACACCACAGCACACTTTGCCGTATAACATCCTAAATCCATGCGCCATGACGTCACCGATATTGGTAAGGCACAGTAAAGTCAGAGGTATTCCTAACACCGCGTAAGCGATCGTTGCTATGCGACCTTCGTCAGTTTTCGGAGCAACATGGCCATACCCTGAAATAAATTGCCAAACTATTATCAGAATAAGAAATAAAGCAGTGAATAGAATAGATTAAGTATAAAAGAAGTTCTGAAAAGACGGGTTGTCAATATGCCATTGTTCAAATCCAAAACTTCATATCATACCAGTAGATTTGGGCGAAAGTTGTTCTATAATTTTCTCAGTAAAAGCAGCCATTTATAGTACGGACAAAGAGGCGCCCGATCCCCCCTCCATCTCCAGTAAGGTTGAAAATGGCACGAGGCCGGCTTAGTGTGAAGTTACTGAATCTTAGACTTGTGGTTCCAGGGTTCGTATCACTAAATAAACTACGACTGAAAAATAAACATATTAGTAGTGAGTATATTACAGTAAAACCTGTGCTAGCGACCACTTAATCATGACGACCACTTTAATAAAACGACCACTTGTTTAGAGTACTTTAAATGTTGCTTTACTTTAATAATCAGATCATCTCACTACTTACTTAAAGATAAAACTATGTCTGAAACATATCGAGGTTTGGTTGTACATTGTATAGGATGGATTCTTACTTAATTAGTTTGAACATATTTTTATTGCTTTTTAACTTTCATTTAACATTACATAGAGTAAATATATACAATTTGTGCAAATGGGTCGTGCCACAAGTTCTAAAAGGGCAACAACTCTTTTATTTTTTTTAAAATGTCGCAAAAGAGATTATAGTATCGGAGGTAACTATCAAAGAAATAATGCCAACCGGGTTTTACTTTTTTGCAATTACATGTATATTAATATGTTTGTATAGCATTGAAAAAAAAATCAGAAAAATTGGGAGTTACGATCTTAATGCCTTAAACATAGAACACCATATGTGGGAAGCATCTATTACGAAGCGTACAAAGTCTGGCGCGAGTTTCTACATGTTAATCATTGTCTGTTTGAAGTATTTTGCAACATGGTGATTGAAGGAACCGGTGTTATGTACGTACATTCGTACATCAAAGAAATCAAATCCGCTAAGCTAATCTCTCGTCTATTTTCGTACACACTCAGTTATGTATGCTCTAGAGAGTTTCTTTGAATGGTTGTGTCAGAAAATAAATAATGATATAAACACTGTTATATAGACAAGCAAGTGAAGAACGATTTTATGTGATGAAGGTCTGCCCGACTGCATGAAAGAAATCGTAAAACAGGGCAATTGCGTAATACATGTAACACACACAGACATCTGACAAGGACATGTTACACTCACGTCCGTTAAATCGCTAAGGGAGTGACTGAATATATTGCGTTTGTCAACGCAGAATTGACATATTTTAGAGACGGTCTTTGGAACGCGCCCACGTCTGGACTCACTCAAAACATGTCTAATGAAATGTGATGTCATTCGCGAAAGAATCGATTTTGGAGGTACGCTTGTTATAGATTGATCTAATTTATTGACATTAGAGCAAAAAATCTGTTTAATTGTCAGAAAACGATTAATTCAATGAAATGGGTAACCGATGAGTGGCCAGTTTAAGTGGTACATGTCCGCTTGTCTATCATTACAAACATCATACAGTATTATCAGAAAGCATTTTATTGTCTCTACCTTTTTCGTTGGCCTACATATCATTATAAATATCCTATGTAGACTGTGAAACTATTTCATCTATTCGCCTAATATACCCATTGTTTGACTGATGAAGTATTTGTAAATGCTGTAAGTAAGGATGTCAAAATAAAGACCCTCTGCCAAATTCTAGTTATTGTTGTATGACAATCTGAAACTGAACAACTGTTAAAGGAATGTCTGTTACTATTTTTAGATCAGTCTCGTTCTGACAACTTATTCTAACGAGACAGAGGAATGTCTTAAGGAGTTGGACGCATACATAATGTCATACAGCAAACACATGAGTGCTTTATGAATGCTCTTTGCCATTAATTAATCACCAATCAGGAGGAAAGAATGTTTCACTTAATGAGCTCCAGAATTCGTACGTCAATCAACATTCAGGGCATAATGTCGACTTTGTTACTGAAGTACAGAAGTATTTTTGATTTTATTACTGCCATATATCGAGGGTTCAGCGCAACATTGTCGTAACTCATATTGAAATAAGATCAAGTTACGACAGTGTTGCGTTGAGCCCTCGATATATCGGGGTCACTGGAACAACTTTCGCGTATGAGTTCATTTCAGTTATAAGGTTTTTGGTTTGTTCCTAGTATGTACGCATATCATTTTCCAACAACGTGTAAACAAAATAATCCAAAAAGCCCCCACAAAAAAACATTATTTAGTTTCTTCTGCCTGCTTATTGTTCTATCTAGCAAAGAGCAATCTTGCTTTAAAAGATAACAATAGTTGTTTACGATACCCCCTAAACGCAAACTGGATATCATTCTGACAAGAAGTTTACACCGAGAGCAACTATGACATACAGAACACATATGTTCAGACATTTCTATCTTTGTACCCTAATCTGAGAATCATAGACCAAGTCACTTTCTGGTTAATGGCAGACAATGTTTTTATGTGTCTGTGACCTTGAACTTGGACGTACTGACCTCTAAATCAACATGGGTCAGCTACATGTAGCGACCAACCTCCCAACCTAGCCATAGCACCTTGTGCCAAATTGTTCTCTAGTTATTGGTCGAATAATGTTTTTGTCTTTATTGTCACTGTGACCTCTGATATACTGACCTCAAAATAAATGGGGTCACCTAAATGTAATGACCTACATCGTAACCAAGTCAGAGGAACTTTGGCCAAATCGTTCTCTCATTTTTGGTCGGACAAGGTTTGGTTACGGACGAAGCAAACGATCGACCAACCGAAGGGCCAATCGGTATGTGTAAAGAAGCATATCTCCCCGATATCTTCGCAGTGGGTATCTTACTGGCTTTTGAATTGTTGCTGGCTCTAGATCTAGCTCTACGTTTTATGAAGATACATATTTTAATGAATCAATTAGGTTTGGCATTAGAATAAGTTTGACTTCCAAACTGGAACGGAAAATAACTTAGACGAAACTATTGAACGCGTTTCAAACTGGCAGATATTTGGATAATATCACATAGATTATCTATTTTTGATACAACAACGCACCCACGACTCTTATAATAATAATCACGTAATTATGAAATAAATTACAAGAACACGTGTTTATTGTATTTCTGTAATACCATACGAACCATTACATTCCATGTGGATTTAGGTCTACAGAAATCCACCAAAAATTATATCATCGACCATATGCTCAAAATTATCATTCCAAATCAATCTTACGTGAAGAAAAACTAGATCTATTTTTGGTTAATGAAATTCTCAAAATGGCACCATTACTATATTGAATTCCTAGTTTTCTATTAAGATATCCAAACTTTTGAGCGATTTAGAGATATTCATGTAGCTCTGTATATCATTGTTTTCACTGCATACTGTGAGAAAAAGTAAAACATACAGCTCGAACAGATTCTTATCTTCTTTTAAATGAATCTCAAATGAAAATCAATTTTCTTGACTTTAATAACAAAAAAATCATATTAAAGATACTAAAAAGAACTACAGTCAACTGACTAGTTTAAACTCAGAACATAGAAATCTAACACTTCTGATTCCTGCGAGTCACTGTATCTTACAGTATAATACAAGATTTCAAATCTTGTTATCGTCTTGATAAAAATATGGCCAGGTGGTTCGGGTAACACATTTCTTCATATTGTCTTTACCAAAATTGCATTGTTGTTTTAGACTGACGGAGTTCAAAACCTAGGCGCTCACGGACGCTTAACAAAACGATAAAACAAAATGGTCTAATAGAGTTTACGTTATATTTTATGATGACTCTGCAAAAAAGTTTCCTATGCAAAACATAAAAGATTTATGGAGGAGATAGCAAGGCTCATGTATCCACAAACTATTGATTATAACAACGCATTTCGTACGTGTTACAATAAAATACCACTATTTTCCACCCAACATGATATCCTGGAAGTTCGCCTGAAATTACTTGCGCAAAAAGAACAGTATTTGATTGCTCGAAGAATTGGTGCATCAATTACTGATTACAAGAAAGCACACACACCATGTTCTTAGATGTATCAGAATTAACGAGACAATAATGGCTTATGGAGAACAGACGCTTTGCTGGTGGTCAGAACCTTTAGCAAAAGTAGTTTTGGGTGATTTATGCAAATATAAATGCCAAATGTCGAACAATGCACAGACATCGTTTGTTAAGGGGTTGAGAAAATGACGCACTGACTGATATAACAATACGGTAAATTGTCTATAGTTTCAATGCGTCCGTATGAACATCAGTCTGGCGTGGCTTATAAAGCCGTCAGCTATAAGTTATTGAAATCTATCTCGAGAAGCCGTCTTTCTAAGTCTGGTTCTTGTACCACACGAGCTTCGCACGTTATCCTCGTGCCATTAATGTTCACTTATCGATGATCTATCCCAAATGACGTAAAAATATTAGATATTGTTATGCCAAAGTCTTAACCATGCAATAAAACATGGGAAAACTCGAAAGATGTATTCACCTTAGGGAGAAACAAGCAGATTTACTTGGTACACTTTTTTATGTGTATGTCATTAAAGTCTAAACAACGTTTCTGATGAATAACTTAAATATCAGGATACGGGTTATATAACAATAGGATTTGATCCACGATGGTTTCGATAATCTTTTGGCTGCAAAATACAGCCGTTTGAATTTTGTAAACAGATGTATTTCGTTATAGTAAATATCAAACGGCTTCGGCTCATTCAAGTCTAAACGTATGCAATTCCAATAGAGTTAAAATAACACAAATGTCTGCCTGTAAAATGTACTGAAGGCCTTGTTCAAAATCTGTTATTCTATCACTAAAACATAAATACAATTTATATTGTAATAATATCGTATCTAACTAAGTGATGTGTGCCGAAAATGGCTACAGACAATTGAAAGACGGTGCGGTAGGGTCTTCAATAATGTGTGTGTTGTTTTGAGATGTTTTAGCATGAATCTATGAACAAAATTGAGTAGAAACTCAATAATGGACTCGAGTGTTTTTTCTGCGTAGATGTCTTGTATCTTTGTATCCTCTTTTAACACTAAATTCCGAATTGCGTACAATAAAACAGAGAAATGTATGATTTAATAAATAAGTTAAGTTAGATCAAAAACTTAAGTTTTTTTATGAATCTGGCTGGCCAATCTCAGGATTGTGTACATTTTCTATGCATTCCGCTTGTTACATTTTTGTTTTGTTCCTATGTTTAGCATGTTTCTGTGCGTTTAATGTAAGTGGGTTACGGATAAGAAAGTGTTAATGAATAAAAGGAATGTGATTTTTGCATGTGTTTTTTTCTAAGAATTCATTTATAAAAAAATGAGATTATATCACATCAATATTTCAAAGGCGTAAAATTAAACGGTCTTACGTCTTCACAAAATAACTTCGAAGCTCTACCGACCGTACCAAAGGTCTTTACGCAATGGTTACACGTGGACAGTTACGGGCAACTACTAGTAACCATTCTATCAGACAGGCTATTCAATTTCAACAAAGTGTTATTGCATCTGAATAGGAAAATGATGAAAGAAAAGAGAAAATAGTGCCAAGCATTGTAGTATCTTTTATTTACCTACATATAAACCTTTAAAATCAAGATTACTGTTTATCGCCATACATAGAACATTTTGTATGAACCATTTTCCGGCAGGTGTTGTTTTAATGTGTTGGTTGTGGGTGGTAACCTTCGCATTGAACTTCTGCTACGATAAAACGATTAATTCTACTATAATCATAACAATGAGCACAAACACCTGCAATGGTGCTTTATACAAGAATAATTCCATTCAATGGATTTTGTCTTATGAATATAAAGAAGCCGGTCCAACATTGAACCGTTTATTCATTTTTTGTTAATTATGCTCTCCATATTTGCTTTCAACTGTGACGTGCATTGGGTGTATTGTACTTATAATTACAGGTATGTTTATTTACAAACAATTGTGTATTACAGAGGAAAGTAGACACTAATCATGGCACATCTAATAAGGACCCAACGTATCTGGTAACACCAAAAATGTGACACATGTTGTCGTTACCGAAGTTTTCATTCAATATCTTTCATAAAATGACTTTTTATATTATTGCCCTATAAAGAATTTATTCATTTAGTTCCCTCAGTTTGTCTGTCTGTAGAGATAGGCCAATGACAGTGGCTATAAACATTTCTTAACAATCACGGCAGAACAATTAGTTCGCTAAGAGAAGCCGTCGCACTCTTGATAGTCCATTAATTTGTGTTTTATTGTTCCACTGGTTTATGTTTGATTTAACACTATCAATCATTTAACATTCCTTAACCACGTCTTCAAGTTTGTATTTGGCAAGTTCCGTAGAATATTCGTGGAATCTAATATTACAGCTTATGCGACAATAAAAATAATTACTCGTTGTGATAAATTTGGCTTTGATTTTATTGTCAAAAATATTAGCAAAGCTATCTCAATATTGAGGTAAATGTCCTAATAAAATGGTTATGCTAATAAAAGTACTTCATCAAATAAAATCCGTATTCATTATTTTATCACTATTACTGTAATACTTCCAGTTTTTGAAGTGTCCGGATCGAATCAGTTATAGGAATAATATTGTAACTGATAATCAAAGTTGACACCTTAACTGTTATTGTTATTATATTGTACACGAATATCAAATATCCACCGTGAGCCATTACAAGAAACATAATTTGGTACATGTGTCACATACCATGAGGAACAAGGAGATGAATACCATTTTTATGTTCGTGGTTTTATTGTTACCATATGGCCAAACATTTGCAACAAAATTACCGTTCAGCTTTGATACATGGTTTTACTAATTGGTATAAATTACAGAAAATCGTCGTTGTTAAGACCTCCTCTATGGTTATTGTTTTACTGGCGTTTAAAGTCGTATCAACAGACACGTGCAGATAGGTCCTTTTAATTCTAAGGTGAAGATTTAATACATTTTCCATAGAAAATAGGATTGAGCTTTCTTTTACATATTTAGACACAACGTTGCCGCTCGAAAATATCGATTGATTCTACAAATCAACAAAATATCTAATTAGTTTTCCCGATTTATCTCTAAGTAAAGCAACATATGTTTTGTAACGTAACATGAATGCTTTTCTATTGTAGATAATATAGAGCTAGTGTTTTAAGACTCCATTGACATTTAGGTTCGATATGATACGACGGAACATTTTAGTAGCAATAAGATTGAAGGGAGCAACTTGCGATAAAAAAGTACCAGCGCCGGTGTGAAGGTAATTCAAGTCAAGAGCTTGAACGGTTATAGCAGGTCGTTACATTACCATTATTGGACCATACTTACGGTAAAAAATAAAATAGTTAAATTGGGACGAAAATTAATTTGTAAGATATAAATAGATAGAATAAAATGTACCAAATTATTGTTTCATGCTTCGAATATATTAAATCAAAGCCAATTTTAACAAGTAGCTGTTTCGCTATATTCCTGACTTGTTTTACTGAGTAGTAACGGCAACATGATATTTAACCAAGAGCCAACTAGATGATGTATGTAAATGTCTACAACATACTAAATTAATCAAATAAATAATCCCGAGTTAAACCCAGATAAAGATAACATATTAATACAATATAATCTAATAAATATCTGTATCTTTATCAAGCATTGGCACCATTGTCTGCTTTCTTGTTAATTCATCATAAAAGTAATTTGGAATTTAATGAACTTCGAAAAAAAACATGTATGGAATATAAAACAACGTACTGGCTGAACTAGACAACGCTCATATGGACGAAAAAGCACTTCATCGTTCATGCAAGGTATTTGTAATAATTACACAAACGATGTAGTTGCACGTCGGTACGGAGTGAGGATTTATGAATATACCAGGTTCTAATTACTGGAAGCAACAACACAACTATTTTCACACACGTTTTGTATTAAGTTCGTGATGCAAGATTGAGTGGAGACTTATAGAACATGTCAGATGGGGAAACTATTCATAACAGACATTTCAGTTCTGCTCGGTATTGTCATGTACGTGTTATTTTGAAACAATACGTGACTTTAGAGTACCTGTCGCATTGTTAAGACAAACACCTGTTTGTCTTTGAAATCATTTCTTAGGCTAGAATCCTAACATTGATAACAGAAAAGTACTGCACATAAATCCCAATAAAAGTAAGAAAATTGAGGGTTCCACCATTTGATTTCTCGTTCCAAATTATATCAGATTTTTTCCAAATTGCCTCAATTTTGAGATTTGAAACTTACAGAGATAGTTTTACATTTTCTTATTAAACATTAATACAAGTTGATGCTTGTACCAATTTAAAGGTTTAAGACCACAAAAAATGTTCAACTTTTGCTATTTTCATCATTCAGAAACTTTCAAAACAAGTCGACATTTATATTTGATATAAAATTATCTGCATTTTGAATATTTTGAAGTCAAGACCTTCCATCATTGTAAATAAAAACATTTCTAGAAAAAAGCACATGCAAAAAAATCCCACCTTCACTAATATAGTACACCCATCTCGGAAAAAAACCAATATTGACTTACAAACATGGTAGACAAAACACAGACATTGAAAGGTCAGTAGCAAATCTACAAGGAGTTTAAACTTGTTTAAAGACATAATGGAATACACCGTCGGCAATACAACAACCTAGTAATGTCAGAAAATTGACTGTAAAAACAACACTATTTCTCGCACCGTTGGATAATATGCACGAAACACGTCACGAAATGCAAGAAATGAAAAAAAGATGGGGTATTAATTTGCAGCATAAACATATATAACAACGTGGAATTTCTCACATATCTGATGTATGGACTTCACTTAATATTTGATTACAAAGAAAAGATAGACTCCAATTAATTTAACATTCCATTTTTATTCGTTAATTAATCGCACCAGTCAAAGACGCCAGCGCATTAATCTAGTCTCATATTTTTTGTCTGCCTGAGTATGTAAATATGATTTCCTTCACATTTCACCGTTAGTAAATACAATTATACTGTTTATACTTCTGTTATAAGTATATATATCTTGCTTGTTTTGTCTAGATAATTATGAAGGCTGTATTCATTGTTTAAGACAAACTATTTGCTTATTTCCATCGTACTGTATTTAATTATTTCCAAGACACGAAGCAATAGATTAAACAAAAATGCTCATTTTGATGATTTAGTAAAATATACACATGTATTCTCATTTATCATTCACTATTAATATAACTAACACAAAATACATGTACAGGTATTACTTTTCAAAAATATGATCACTATCCGTCAAGCTATATTGGATGGGCGATATTCACCTAGAATACATGGCTTCCAGTAAGGCCGATATTCACCTAGAATACATGGCTTCCAGAAGGGGTGATATTCACCTAGAATACATGGCTTCCTGAAGGGGTGATATTCACCAAGTGGCTTCCTGAAGGGCCGATATTCACCATGAAAACATGACTTCCGGAAGGGGTGTTATTCATCTAGTAGACATGGCTTCCCGTAAGGGTGATATTTACCAAAAAAACATGGCTTCCTTGAGGGGCGATATTCACCCAGAAAACATGGCTTCTTGGGGATGAAATTAACCCAACACAATGGCTTCCTATGTTGGGTTTGGGTGTGCAAAAGGACGTTCAGCCAGATGATAATATCACATCAGAAGGTCTTGTTTCTGATTTATCTATTTACGAATTTATGTGAAAGAAACGTTTTTCACGTCGTTCATCTTATTAAAGTTGATACTATACTTATATGTCAGGTCATGGATGATTCGTTAATGTTCTCACTTTTCCACGACTAATGCTTTCACTACAGCTGTTTGAAACCTTGTCTCATCATTCAGAAACAAGAACATGCGTGTCATTAATCAAGTAAACAATTCATACAAAGAACACCTACAGTAATTTCTTGATAATTCATTTCCTTAAAAAAGTATCCATTCGTTACCCTGCTCTAGATAATATTTTAAGGTATATGTATTTGTATTTTGAAGAACAAATATAAAATTGTCAAATGGCACTGTACAATCCAAATCAATTTATGTTTTAAACATTCTGACGAATACCTGTATTTTGTTCACTATAATAGAGCTCATTATATTATATAACACTACAGTAAACCTCTCCAGAGTGGACCTATCTTGAGCAACAACCGCCCTTTACGAACAGCAGCATAGTTTTCCACTGTATGATTTGATTATTAATTTAACCTCTCTAAAGCAACAACCGCTCAACAACAAATAAATATGCTTCTCCCAAAGGATATTGCTTTTGGAGGGGTTGCCATGTAGAACATAACTTCTCTTACTGTTTTCTTCAAATCTGTGGTCTTCGTTCGATTTGTGTACATGATTTTACACGTATTGCTTTGTGTCTCTAAGTGCATTTTATACATAATCCTCACTGGAACATAGTTTAACAGAAGTTGAACAATCATTGAAACGAGAATTATTATTAGAATAGAAATATTGTTCCCACGTGATATGACAAAAGTTATTAGTAAATACAATTGCTCATTTTCTTTTTGGACAGCCAAATGATATAATAAACTTAGAGTTAATTACAGAATCGCAGCTGCACGATAGCACTTAAGCCTTCAAACTGACAGAAATAATGAACACCATGCAATGTTAAGAGATAATTTGTTTATTTACAACAGCGTAAATCCTTGTTTATTCAGAATTTAATTTACTTAAATGACCGACAATGCTGTTGTAATTAAAGGAATTAGTTCTGGGTACAAGAAACTATACTTAAGTAGGACTATATATTCAGTTTCTTTCGAACGGTGATTGTATCATTCTCATACAGTTAACAATGTATACATCATTTTCCACTATACTTTAAACAGAGGGCGATTCCTGGCGAGCGATTATTTCGTCGCCTGATTCTTATAGACAAGTGCTCTTTTTCCATTTCTTTTCAAAAATAAGAGTTTTATACCATCGTGTTCATCTCGCCTTGCTCTGCATGATCGTGACAAGATAATACGAACTATATAAGCTAGTAAAACTTTGGGAGTGATTTTTTTTCTAAAAAATAGAAAATGGTAGTTAGAGAAGCGACGATTTGAAAGGACAAGCTCGCCGCGCGGATGATAGTCTACATCGTTAATTTTACTATCAGTGACATCCGTTGTATTTACATCATCATAATTATATAAAACGAGTCAATGCAATATTTTAAAATTCCTTCAATTGTAGGCCAAATAGGTTAAGTACAGCACGCTGAGGTGCAAAAACTAGGTCCAGATAAACAAAACGAAGTAGAAAGAGGGATAAACAATTAGTTAAAGTCAGATACGAGTGTCTTAATTTATTTGAAAAAGTTTACGTACGGTATTTATCAAAGCTTGAAAGAGAAAGAGAAATAATGTAATAACCTGCACAATATAAACAACCAGAGCCAGATTTCTATAATACTGGTTAAGCCTTTCACACAAATTTGGAATAAAAACAAAGTAATTGCCCTAAAAGTGTTTAATTTTTGAGTGTTTACATTGCAGAAGCAGCTCATAATTAACATTGAATGATATTTTCTAAAATAAGGATTAAACGAATAAATTTCCAACTGGGCTTAATGGTTTTCTCCTAGCCTAGTTGAATATTCTCATCAATGTCATGTGGTTCAGATACATTACCATTGATATTAGTTATCACTTCTCCATAAGTTTATACCCCAGCCTTCTTGTTTTCTGTTTGTCCAATGGCTAATAAGTTTTGTTCAGGCTACTTCCCTTTGTACAATTCTATTTCATAAAACTGATATCAGAAGTTTGAATTGAGAAGGTTTCCTTGCGAACGTTACAGTTTTCTTATTTTCACAGCAGCATGATAATTATTGACTAATTTGTTCGTATTACTGATTGGATTAGCACTGAGACATTACATACATTATTAACAGAGAGAAGGTTTTATGTAATTATTATAAATGTGTTCAAAAGCTAAGTAAGTCATTATATTTAAATATCTGAAGATACAACTAGACAGACAAATCGCGTAGATGCTAATTAGGCCATTGCGAAACAAGCGTTTGGTGCTTGAGTAGGTATGTCATAATTTTACCGATGTTTACAAGAAACCCAATGGTACAAAGACAGGACCGATGTACCCTGGAAAGCATTAAGCTTGTTTTGATCCTCCCTTGACATTGCTATAGACCGTTACAAGGCGGTACACGGGATATCGTGTTTTTCCCAATCTTTATATGCCTGTATGAGATGGTGGTTTTGGGTCCAGTGATGATTTGGAGAAGGTTTGATGTTTTCATAAAATGTTTAGGGGAATCGTTTTATTATTTACACTCATGCAAACAGCGTAAATGTCACATACATGTTGTTCCTCGCGTCATGTTTGTTTGCACCGCTCTGAACCGTTTGTATCATTATGAGGTACATATTCGCAGTGTTCTTGCTGACACTTATTCCGTTTATTTAGCCCATATTTGTTCCTTTGTTTTCGTACTTTTAGGGGTTGTATTCAATACGATCATTCTTTTCTATTCCGTATGAAAAATTATCAGTCTTATTAGTAAAATGCACAATTGAGCTATGTTATTACGCAAGATTAGGTACACTGCCTTTAATTGATCATATTGCATCTCGCGCACCTGTTCCAATAAACATAGGTTGTAATGATTCATCTGACGTAAGATGGGGAAACATAATATATATTCTAAAAATATATTGCAAACGATCAATAAAATATCATTAATTTTTCGTGTCTGACTAAATTATTGTCTATGCCCCTTACAATTTGGTTATTTCTTAATCGATCTCGATATAAAAATTCAAACAAATAAATGATAATTTCTGATGTTTGATCTTATAAATAAATGACACGCCCCTTTGGCAGAACTATTGTTCCGTTTTATATCAGAAATCTCGGAACTATTTTTTTGTTCACTTCCAACGGGTTTATTAATCTACCTGTAATTTTTATGCTTGACGAATAACGCGTAATCAAAATAAGTCTTTAAAAAACGGAAAGTGCATCGATACGCTGGGAAATCAATCTCAAAGATTGCTCAAGCGTTCCCGGTGCTACCAAGGTTTGAATTCATTCCAGAAAAAAAACCTTATAATTTGTACTGGTGGGTGAAACAACATTTCATTCAAGTCTGCGAGCCAGAAGAGGATATATTTTTTGCGCCACCAAAATTATCAGATACATTAACATGCATTCATCTGATTCCTGCAGATGACGGCTCTCGCATTAATTTGCTGTTTTTGCTTGCGGTTTACCTCGGTTTTCCCCCACTTTTCTCCCTTATATTAGTAATAGCACTTTTGGCATCATCTTTGACAAGTTCCCTCAGTATTCTTTAATCTTTATGCGTTCATCTTTGAAAAGTATTTTTGAAGTTAAGACCTGAATATGTATTTGAGAGGTTAGATATGCCATGTGAGCATGGATTTTCTTGCGAGGCGTATCTATCAATGTCTCAAAACTTCTTTTTTTCAAATCGATTGTATTTTTATAAAATTGAGACTACAAATACACCAATAATATGTTCCAGGGCGATGATAATTATAAATACAATTCTTGATACATTTTTAACAAAAGAAAACAAACACAAACATGTTAATACTATTTTGATAAGATAAACAAAATCAAACCTGACTTTAACACGCTTGACTTTTATAAGCTTCACAAATTTGGGGTTGTACATAGTTTGTTGACATACGTGCCATTCATTATTAATTCACTTAGGACTAAAAAAGTAACAGTTAATATATAAATTTAAGTTTCACAGAAAAAAATATCTTAAACTGAATTTTTTTTACCAGGTGTTCAGACTATGAGAATGTAAATGAAGAATACATTTTCAGACTGACAAGCATTGATAAAATGGAAATAAGTCGATAGGGCAAAATCTTCTAATCATATTTTTAGAAAATGCAGGAATGTCATATTCTCTATCAGGTAATTCAAAGGAAAGGCTTGAGACAGCTGTTAAAGACAAGACAAGTTAAATGTTTGACATTTGGATACTAGGATGTGGCCTATGCTTTATTTTCATTAAATGTATGAGGACACGTGACCTTTACGAAGAAAAAGGAACATGGCTGAGATCTCATTATTTTTTCCACATTTGCATAAAGAAAGAAAGAAAGAAAAAATTGAACATTTATTAAGAACACTTTTTCAAAAATAACGGGAACAATATATTTTTTTATGAAAAAATGACTGGAATAGGATTTGTTTCTGTCACGTAATCACGAAAATTAACTAACGAGGACCAAAATGATGAAATTGGTGCATTAGCCAGGAAGTAACGAACAGGCGGATATTTCGGACACTATCGCCTATCGGTACTTTTATTGTCCAAGATGTTGATGAATTTGCTCGGCAATGTTCCTTATTCTCTTTTGCCAAGAAGTTGCGATTTGCACAATAGACAAAAATATATTCTTTGGTATACGCCGCCTTCTGATAGCATAGAACAACTTCTACCTGAGAATTCAAGAAACGCGTTAATTGATGGGTTCAACATTGACACCATTTATAAACAATAATTTACACTTCAAGCACGCGAACCATTCAACGTGAAGACAGACACCAAAGACATTGGTTAAATTTCGCGGATTTAAAAACGGCAGAGGTTGTGTTTATAAAACTCTAAACTTGTGTTTGTAGACATTTCAAAGAACTTGGACGGCATTCAACATGTTGCGATTATTACCTCATTGCTATGCTTGTACCTCTGCTGGTAGGGTTACAAACACACCCATTTCATTATACACAGTCGGCTGATTAATGTAAGCAATTGAATGCTTCGAGTCATTTACTGTACAGTACATGATTAATCGGTTGTCAGAGCAAATGAAGTCTCCATTGTGCATTATAAATATAAACACAAACCTATAAAATCAAGAAACACATTCGTGAACGACGAAATAAAACAGCAAGATAATCTGATGGCGCGGAGAGATACACAAAATATATGGCAAATTTTTATGCACGGGTGCAGCTGCAAGTCTTTGCATTTGAGATCAACAGGTACATAATACGATAATACAATCTTATTCGCAAAAATATGCATTCTACCGGAAGTCAAGTTAAGAAAAAGAAACAAGGAATTGCCTAATATCTCGACTGATTCACAACACGGCATGTAATCTTTCAATCTTTATCTCATAAAGATTAACCTTCAATAATAAGGAATCTAAGTGGATTTACATTACTCTAACACGATCGCTAATCTCATAAATAAGCTTTATTAGAATGTTCACATACAATGCGTCATTGATTGAAATTTCAGAAGACACCATTAATCTTCCCCCAATGTATCAACTCAGATTGCACCATAAATACAAGTGTAAGTAGGGTAACGTCCTGTGAAAACGCCAATAGAGGAACAAGAGGTACCAAAATCAGTCCAACAATACATAAACACAAACGCGAACATGCTGAAACATCGATCAGTCTATCTGATGCATGCGTCTAAATGTTTGTTTCAAAAATAAAATGTAACCCATTTAGAACTGTATATCTAATTCCTGTGATATAAATGTCTATCACATGACATGACTTAGACGTTTAACCGGCAAGTCTGGGCAAAGTTAAACAAAGCATTGCTAACACAGTACCAGCACATCAACAAGCAAAAGGTCAAAGCGTGATAAACCGATGACTAAATGAACTGACTAACTGAATGAGGGTATTGGCAAGACCATTTGGTGACCAGGCATATGGAAATAGGTTATAAAACCAATCATATAAATTAGTAAATCAAGTGTTTGAGTCGACCAGAAACAAGTATGATTATTATATGTCGATCTTTTACCTGCAACATTATCATCTTGTAATAATAGATCGTTATAGCGACTAACTATACAAAAACCTTGGCACAAAGATTCTTCGAATCAAGTAAAAGGCATGGTAAATGTTATAGACATGTTTCACATATCTTAGATAAAATGCTATGAAGCAAGGCACAAAGAAAGCCAACAAATAAATGACAATACAGATTGATGAGTATACGCATTTTCTACGAGCTTACCCCTTCGAAATTGAGTGCATCGTGTGGTTATTGAGTGTGGATTTAATCTCAAAGCTGAATTGAATGCATAACGTACTATTTTCATTTTTTATATGTCAATGAACGACAACATAGAAATTCCAGCAGTTTAAAAAATCTGAATGATGCATTTTATTGCACGACCCCTGTAGTGTATACCTCAATCACCCTCTATTAAGCACTTGCTTCTGGTATGTCGCTATTCGATTTTATCTTATGTCCTATGTTTTTGCAAAACTTTTATTTCGTTACTGCACGACTACATATAATGTATTGTAACTTATAATGATGTCTACATTTTGTTATTCTCTACAAGGTCATGCAAGATGTTTTAATAGGTCGTTCGTTTCTAAATATATCGTGATATACCTACCACGTGGTCTTAACTAAATACCACGTGGTCAGAAGGAACACAAAGGCCAACCCAGTTTTCTTCATACTACTGCATTGTTACATGTTGTTACATGCTTCGACAACAGCATGGTTTTCCCCACTTCATCATTTAACTATTAATTTATTATCGCCAAAATACACAGGAAGTTCATCGATGATCTATTTCCTAACACTCATTTAGTCTTTTTGAGTTTGTTTAGGTAAAATATTACCATGTGGTGAAATGGTGAAGTTATATATGTTTTGCTTAGTTATTTGAGTATTGAGCATATTAATCACGTGGTTATGTACTTGACGACTCTTCATATATGCATGAAGAAATTCGGCCTCCTTATTACTAGATGTACTTGATACCAAATCAAACGTCCCAAGTTCCATGAGTCGTGTTTATGTGTAATCATGTTTTTGTAAGCTTCACTTGTTACTCATTAGTTGGACAATATGTCAACAAAACTGTTGTGTAGTGACTCAGAAAGCACCTTGGCATGGAGTTCAACGCATGTGTTCTAATTGGTGATTATTATCACTAGTCGTTTTACAAGTAATTCAATTAAAGGATGCCAGTGTTGTTCAAAGGTGTCCTGGTGTTTGTGCTAAATAGGAAAAAGATGTACAATCGGGTAACATTTTCTATGAACATATTCGTTGCCTTCTTGCGTACAGTAATTGTTGTGGCTGGTATAATGTATTTTCATGTATTTTCGTTGGGCTCAATTTTCGTGGTTTTTACTAAAATGCCTATTTCGTGGGGACATAAATTCGTGGATTTTGATTTTTGAAAAGAAATGCTGTATCTCTGCATTGAAATTCGTGGGGGATTTGATTTCGTGGATGAACCGACCCACGACATCCACGAAATTAAATCCCCAACGAAAATTAATGATTCCACAGTATCCCAACGAGCGAGCGTTCAGTGAGTACAATATTTAGCATTCAAGCGACGGGCGCCTCATATGATGCAGTATTTCTTACAATTATATGTGACTTGAAATAGTTATTAAAACATGTTTTTGCATAAAGTATACCTATGACTCTGTAAGTTAACACGATATGTATGCCATGGATATTTGGTCATATCGAACTGAACTAATTGTGTTTTTATCACCTAGCCGAAATGTAATGATTGTTTGAGCGATGTGTATGCACTCTGTTACCGAACATTTCTAGGTTGTGATAAAACAAGTAGCACAAGGTAGAACAGAGCCGTTGAAACTTTTATCTACGAAATTTTGCAATTTGTAGTCTAGCATGGTAATTAGCTTCTGTTTCTGATTTCTTATCAATTTTCTAGTAAACGCCATGTACAGTGCAACATCTCCAAAGCAACACCCTTTTGAAGAAGCAAAATTATGATTTTGATTGGATGTACGATACAAATGGACAAAATATGAGACGAGAAAACAAATGTAGTTGACCTTGGCTAGATCTAAACACAGACAATTGTTTAGAAAAAATAACCCCACCCACCACATATTGATAGTAAGAGCGACCGTGGTGGGTGGGGTAATTTCTTCTAAACAAGTGTCTGTGGATCTAAAGGGATCACATGCGGCATGAAACTGAACACTTCAATTACACGAATTACATTGCAGTGTTATAGCTATTGCAATACGCTTTGTGTGTATTTTCATCAATGCTTTAAGAGACTTACACGGTTGTTGTGTCATTGTTAAAATCATTAATGTACGACCATTGCGTTTTTAAATCGGATCAGATCAGTTTAAAGTAATTCACTGTGTTGAACAGACATATCACAAAACACATTGATCTACCGATCGTCGAATTCGTCTGAATAATGATTTTGCTAAAGAGTTTTAATGTACAGTGCAACCTCCATGAACGGTCACCTCCGAGCAACATCCACCTCTATACGTTCAACCTAGATTGGTAATTACTCTATGTTCACTCTCTCAATAACAGCCACCTCCTTATTACAGCCATTTTGTCCTTCCCATTGTTGGCTGTTGTAAGAGGACAGCACTGTACATTTATCACACTTTGCATGTTTGGAATCATACAGATTACCATTCTGGAATCGACATCAGTGCTACGTGAATGATCGGCGTTGCTAAAGTTATGTTTGACAATCGGAAATACTTTGTCTATGTTCGCGTCTTGGATTTGCCAAGAATCTGAACATTTATTGTAATGGTTATGTTCACCACAGTAACAGGTACGGTGTTAGGTTAGACACTTTTATCTCGTAAAAAGGTAAACAATCAAATTAGAGGCAATTATTAGTGAGATTATGACAAAAGCTTGGGTATGGAAAGAAAGACCTTCGTTCATTTTGTGCTCGTAGAAAGCAAACAACTCACAAACAAGTTAACGCCTTCCAGAAATCGTCGTATTGTTCTTTAAACGGAATTGAATTGATGTTTATAGCTCAGAGTCAAAATAATTGGTGCATTGTGCCACAAAAAAAATCAGTGGTTCAACTCATGACTGTCATGAGTATTTGACAAATGAATAAATTCATGTATATAGTTCACAAGCGCATGGTAATATCATACCCTACATCAATTAAATAGAATAAACCCTAAATGCTAACAAATTCACCATAATCTGCTATGATACAACCACATTGAACTTCAAATAGCATTTCCGATATTATGCCACACAACAGCTTACAAAAGAGCAGACGAACATATTCAGTCAAACATAACAAGTTACGCGACGAATAGCCAGTCCAATGATTGACCAATCAATATGACCGACATCACCATTAGCCAATCAAATGGCCAGAATTACCCAAACTAGTAATTGACACTATGCTATATACCCGCAAACAACTAGAATAAACACATACCCATGACTAAATTCCGTTTAGAAAAAAGAAATTTCTCTACCTACCACCCCTATTTATTATGAGCATGGAACCAGACTTTAATGTGGTTATTTCTTACTGTACCCCACTGCTTTTGTTTTCCACAAACATGAATTAAAAGCATATCAGTCACATATTAGTCATTTTGACGTTGTTAGGTTAAGATCAGAGAAATAATCTAATTAAATGTAATTAAGTGCATGTAGAATACTCGTTCAACGTTGAATTATTGAACTACATGGGGTCTGGTGAACTTTGCGAACCCTAGAATAACCTCAGATCGAACCTTCAGTACGAGGGTCGGTAAAAATGTATAAGGTTTATATTTATAAGATATCTCTTAAACAAGCAATTTTGAATGGTCAAAATTAATTCGACAAAGTTCGACACTTTTTGACGTCTTTTTCATGTATCGGGGACGCCTTGATATGTGAGTTAGACCATTTGTTTTTTATTTCATTCACAGATAGTCGAATGCGATGAAACTTGATGATATGTTTAAGAAATCAACGCAATTTATCCGCGTACATTTCGAACAACCCTCTAATGGTAGAACATGACGTGAAAGTGATCAAAACATCACCGTTTCGATTTTTTGTCCTATCGGTATTTTGCCCGATGTTTTGTGTGTATTTGAACTGGCTCCAAAACTCAATGTCTAGGGAGGGATTTCTTGTCTGTAATACCAGTATATACACTATCGTTTTCTCGGTACAACAGCTCACATAACGGTACTTAAAACCACACACTTTAAGGTGAATAAAAAATGGATATTTCCAGGTTAATAGCCAAGGTAACAATAAAGAATATCGCGAAAATGTGTGATAAAACAATATTGCAATCATAAATATATTCCCATCGGCTAAATCAAGAATTTGGAAGTGTTAAGCCCAGGAAAATTTATTATATCAATTAATTGTACCATGGGGAAATAAAATACCTGTTTTTCGCTTACATTTCTCAAAACATTTCTCTGCGGAAATCAGTAACGTTTACCCCTTATATCAAGGACTTGTATACATACATGTGCATACATGTGTATAAGTCCTTCCTTTATTTCTTTATTTATTTCATCGGATTTAACGCCATTTTCAACATAATTTCAGTTATATCGTGGCGGGCAGTTAGTTATCCTAACCAGCTTCACTGGAATTCATTTTGGCCTTAATTGGTACTAACCACATTATATCTGCAAGCTTCTGTCAAGCTACCCTACATAATTCAGAGTTCGGGGACAATATAACATAAGATGTAATATCTTCAGTCAAATTTGTCACTGTGTGAGCCTCATCTGGTCTTGGAAATCACTACCTCTCGATCAATAGACCAATGTTCTAACCATTGAGATAAACGGGCGAGCTTTACGCCATGCATAAATTGCAAACAAAAATAAGTAGAGTAGTGCATGAACTAAAATGTTTATTTCAGTGTAAAACATGATTTTTAATTAATAAAATGATAAAATTTGCTTTTTCTGACCAAATTACAACAATTAATCAGGACATAGAACTATCGCAGACTGAACAGAAAATGAATAGTATTTCGTAAATTCAGACTAATTTTCTTTATTCCCATTTATACATTTGTCAGGACGACTTTCTATATCTACTTTTCTACATTTTGTCCGGACTTGAAAATAAAAATAACTGTTATTTTAAAAACAGAAAAGCATACATGTATATCATTAAACAGACATAGCCATTCAGTCCTAATTTCTACATCTAGTTTTTTACGTTATGTCAGGAAATACAGAATTCCAGCAAATTGTAATTTTCCAAAAGGAACAAAAAATATAAACAGAACTAGCAACTCAGGCCTATTTTGTACATTTTTGTTTAAAAAAATGACGTGCACAAGTCTGGTGAATTGTTACTTTCTGTCTCGCTAAATGTGCATGTTAATGGGCATCGCATATGTTAACATGTTATTTGTTCACAACAATATGCAAGAAACAAACTCCAGGTATAATTAGCCGACTTCTGATGGTGGTGGTGTGTCTTAGATACCTGTATGAATCATCTTCTCGTGGGACTAAACTGTTACTATTTATAGCATCTTAACATATCTTAGTCGGCGGCATTACCCGCATGGAAGAGGCTGTTTTATTGTGATTACAATCCATTACTTCTAACAACCATTGTCCGTATGTAACGAACAGCAATATTTTAAGATGTCAAGAATGAATAAATCACGCATACAAGTACGTTTGGAAAAAAGAACATAGACATGTATTTTTATACATCGAATGTAATATTGAGAAAACAAACCACAAGACAATGGAATCTTTGATTAGATAATGATATTCGAAATTTTGCAAACCCGAGCTAATAAGTAAATTTTTAACACAAACATCCATTTCATGTATTATATAGTTAATAGCCCAATACTGACCTCGACAGGCATACGTCTATGTCACTAGGTTATGAACTTTTATTAGATCAGACATTTTGATGTCCATCGAAAGACCAACCACTATTCAATGTTAAAAATACCCTCAATCCGTCTTAGGACTTTGAAAAGAGATTTTTGTGATTTACAAAATATCAAAATCATGGGGAAAGGATATTAAACATTTGCAATGTACCCTGCTTGCACAGATGTGCACGTGAGTGCACCTAACCCAACCACAAATAACTTGAACATGACAGAAATGCATTCAAAACACCAGATGCAATGATAAAAACATTATCTTTAATTTGCTAAACAAATTAGCATTTCACTTGAGACAGGCTTTTTTCTGACACTTGAAACAAATCAACGAACAGGCATTTCATTACTATCAATTTAAATTGATATAGTTATGAAATGGATTTCTATAGAAAAAATATGCAATACGTCATTCCTTCACCTGAATGAATGCTACCCTCGCCAAAAACCCGCAACGCGAAACCTACCTCAACTTAAAGGACCGAGAGTACCGCCTTGGAAGGATCTGAGCCAACTTAATCCAAAGTCATATGAATAAAGACAAGAAAAGGACTCACAAAAACACATACAAAACATTCCCACGCCAAATATACTATCTTATCTATTTTTAGAAGTCTTCAACCCAAAGCACACCCAACAGGACCAACACGTAGGACGATACGACAAATGGGAACAAACTAAGGCCGTCTCCGGAGGAAACCGCCTTGGGACGCACCATAGCAAGCTACAAGCGAATTTATTGTAATAACAATAAACAATGAAGACAATTCTGTTCAAATGGGAATACATATCAGTAAAATAACAGGAGTAAGTTTATTCTAGCACATAAAAAACAACCACCATGATTCCGTCAATAAAACTGAAAAGGACAATTAAACCAACTTAGACTGATGCTTACAATGTATACACCCGTCGAAAAAAAATGTTCGGTATTAATTATACCCAATAGCAAAGATCGTCTAAGGAATTAAACAGCGAGAAGAATTGTCAAGAAATAAGTAATGCCTTTGTGAACAATATACATGTACATAGCATTGTATTTTTGAATTTTCCTATCTCTTTTGACTCTTCCGAGCTCGCCCGATTAGTTCAGTAGTAAGAGCGTTGGTCTACTGATCAAGAGGATGTGAGGTCTAACCCCGGACGAGGCTCACACTGTTCCTTGACAAATTTGACTGAAGATATTACATCCCATGTTAAATTGGCTTCAATAACTTGCGGACAGAATGTGGTTAGTACTGGTTAAGGCCTAAATGAAATCCAGGGAAGTTGGTTAGGACAACTGCCCGCCACGATATGACTGAAATAATGTTGAAAATGGCGTTAAATCTGATGAAGTAAATAAATGAATAACAAGCGTTCTAATTTGTATCACTTGTTAGAATATTTATGTTTCACACAGTGATATTGGATCAGTTGCATTGTCAAATCTCGCGGATTAATCTTTAACAAATTACTATAATTAGTTCGTTGATGGATAATTAGTTTAAGAAATTGGAGCCTATCACCCAACATTATCATCAACCGTCTTACTTTACTTTCCAAGTTTTGCAGTATAATTGGTACGTAACAATGTTAGAAATTAGCAGTTCGTCGCCGACGTCTACATCTTGATCGGTTGCGATGCTTGTTTATACATTTTGATGAATCATTGCGGAGCCTCAATGTCTTAACGAAGTAATAAAATGTGTTTATTTTATCCAATAATCCACACGAAAGTAATTGGAACATCAAAGATTGGGAAGACAAGTTAATATAAAACTCAGTGGTTTTGGACAGTTTTGTGACATTTTTGCGAATAACCAGCCTATTAATTACACCACAAAAAAGTCACTTGGCATTCAAGATAAAAGAGACATAATTTCTCGCAGTATGTTACAGCATTGACTATATCTAATAGAAAATAATGATTCATATTTGTTACACATCACAACGAACCACGATCAAAGGAAAAGTACGGTGTAGATTATAATGTACCCAGTCTAGCCACGCCTTTCCCATCCTACCCATTACGATAAATATTACAAGAAAAACATCACCAAACAACTACTTCAATATCATGACACTCTATTACAACGATCACTCTTTTCTGATTTGTCTTCAATACCTTCTCTGTACAGTAAAACTTCACCAGAGCGGACTATTCTTGAGTAACAACCTCTCTTCAACAACAGCATGATTTTCCCTTTGCATGGTTTAACTATTAATTTAACTTCTCGGTAGCAACAACCTCTTAACGATAACATACCTTTGCTATTCCTAAAGAATGTTGTTTTAGAGATTTTTTTTTTCAACTAAAAAAAATGCGTTCATCGCAATATTATTTTACTATTTTTGTCATAAAGTTTCAGTATAGATTTAAAAAAAAATGTACATTATCTTCGTTGGTTCAGCATTATTGTATATTGCTATGATACGGCTTGTGTTCAATCTTGCCCCTTTTTGATGATTATTTTGTCATGGTCCAAAATAAAGCCCTACATCTTAATTCAGCAGACAATTAACATGGAAGAAATTTTACAAACTGGCGTATACTGCAGACAAACCGATACGGCAACATCAACTATCATCAAATCATTCATCTAGTTAATTTGTTAATTTGAAGTGTGCTTAATGAAAATCCTTCGTGAAATAAAGATATCACTATTGTTACTATTCAAATGCGTGAATACGATCATGATATAACAAAATCAATGGATTAGCGTAGTGTTAGTATTTTCTAAACAACTGCAATGGCGATACATTAAAATGTTCATATAGGTAAAGGAATGCCATTGAAAGAAACTCAAAACACAGAAGATTTAGCTCCTTAATCCTCGCTCTATGTTCCTAGAGGCGAAATAATGACTGAATTAATCAAAATAGCATTGAAATTTATACAAACACTGAGCAGACATAGGGTGCATAGTTGTGAAGCAGCAATAGTGCAGGGATAGTCGAAGCTTATTGGTGGCACTTAGGCAAAGAATGAGGACTAGCAATAATGATAAGTGGACTATTTCCTAAACACTTTATCCGGTTAACTTTTATAATCTTAGAACATTGTGTTTCATTATATTAATGATATGAATACCTATGGTACAGGTTCATTTACAGCCTTTTTATGGAGATATTTTCAAAATATGATAATAAGAAACACACACAAGCACATGACTTTAATGGTTACCGTTTTGTATTAATTGCCCAATAGATTGTGTATTTTAACAACGCAACCATTAAATTATAATGGTATAACATTTACAGTTTTTGCACAATAAAATAAGAAAATGACGCGTTTTACTGACGCTGACGATATGTTTTACGAACCACCAAGAGTGGAATTTTATAACCAATCTAATGTATCCCAGTAGATACAATGAAGTATTTATTTAATGCACTTCCTGACAATAACAAAAAGAGCAACATTCAAAACCCAGCTATTGCTAACATTCATGTATAAGACATCCTAATTTACATTCACTCTTGTGTCATGTCTGTAGGTTTTATTCACGACAGCAATCTCCTTATCCAGGTACATGGAGTGATCTAGCAATGACCGGACCAAGGCTATAGTTTCGTGCTTCATTGTATGATACGATAGAAATTATGGTTAGCATTAATATGTTTTATTTCGAAACGAAGTCATATGGCAAGTGATGCATATATGCAATACATCAAGGATGTTGATTAGATGCTAACAAACAGATACAATGTACGCAAATTTAGCTTCAATAGTTTTTGTTTGAAATATTTAACACATAGGTGGGGATTATGTCTGGCTTTCAGACTTTTTTTTGTTAGTTTGGTATTGTTATTTAAAGGGGCATACTCTACAATTTGGTGCATCTAGAATCAAGGCAAAATGATGACAAATTAGAAGCTTGTAAAGAAAAAAGCCGACGAAGAAAGTTTCAGCCAAAAATTCATCCAATTAAAAATAAAATCACAAAAAAATATTAGTTTCCATAAAAGATTGGAAACTCTTTAGAAGTTGTTGTACAATTGTGGGTGGAAGTGATTTATTATTCATAGCT
The DNA here is from genome assembly GCA_964023205.1 of Lutraria lutraria. Classification (NCBI taxonomy): domain Eukaryota; kingdom Metazoa; phylum Mollusca; class Bivalvia; order Venerida; family Mactridae; genus Lutraria; species Lutraria lutraria. Next base: position 33,015,573 of record OZ026837.1, on the reverse strand, counting down.
ATGATTTTTGCGGCTAGTACCTAAACAAGTCATTTTATGACCCAAGTTCTTCTTGCAATTATCCATTATAATATTGTTTTACATATACATCTAACACATTTTTACACTTTCACAGAATGTTTGCCAGTTGAAGGGTATGCCCCTTTAAGTTGTTTTACTGAAGACGAAATTCGAATAAAACAGAAAATTAATCATAGCAACAAATACCACGGAACTTTTGCTTGACTAATATGATGTTTCAAAGCAAACAACACTCTTGTTGAAGCAACACACATAAGAGAAACTTTGGTGAAACTCCTGGAAAGGTTTGGGTAGCTTCGAAATGAAGCCGGACTATATCTATTGTTTTCGAGTATTTGGGTATGATAGACATTCTAAAACAAAGTGAAATTCATCTTCAAGAGATTTACAAAATTTACAATTTCTTCCATTTCTATGTCTTTTAGAAGGTTTATTCCATCTCCCACTTTCAATTTCTAAACGATGACTCGACATTATCAATTTCATATTGTTAGATAGCAATACTATCTAGATTCCCAGGAAAAGCCCAAGGCAATAGTTATATTCCATCATCTGAAGCAAAAGTACATGTTGGATTTTGGATGCATGGAATATTCTTCGAAATCGAAATTAAAAATAGAAACTCTTCATGGTTGCCATGACATTAGAACGCAGACAGGCCGTCTGCAATTTGACAATTTTTGCCAATGAATGCAAGTTATGCGCATTTTAGTTCAGACCGTCAGGAGCAGGCCTTCTGGTGAGGCTTACTAATGGTTCCGTTCTATCACCACCCGTTTGATGACTATAATCGTTTTTCCATATCAACTTCCACTTGCTAATAAATCCCATGGTAAATACGCCTGTCCCACTCTTCTGTGTCGACACAGACATCGTACAAAAATGTTCTACAGTACTTGAGTTAGAATTGTAGAAATACTCTCGGGTAATTACCAAACTAGAGACACGCGTTCATACAGCTTTCAATCTTAATTCTCTTTGGTATTTTTGGTATTTCGTTTGGCGGTAATCCATTTCGACAACTCCTAAGCAAACCTATTGATGTATAACGACCCAAAAAATAGAGGAGTTTGTGACTTCAATTATATAATACATTTGTACGGGTCAGTAATAACCAACCAATTCAAACACGACACGATGCGCTTACTGATGGGCCACAGAAGTGGATTACTTTAGATGGTATTACATTTGTTTGTGAAATCCCATTTTATCTTGATTATACAAACGCCATTTTATTGGAACCCTCTCGTTGCTATAGACAATATAAAAATGTAACTTTGGAAATGTTCAGTGACTCACGTAATAGCTTTAACAAGCAAGAATAGTTCAACTAGAAATGTGTCCGGGGGACACGAATACCCATCTAAGAGATAAATAAGAAAAGAAGCCACAACTCCTGGGAACATGATTCGATTTTAACAGAAATTTTAGTTGACCTGTATATTATTATTATACGCCTTCGTGTAAAATATGAAACCGATCCATGCAATATTTTTTGAGTTGTCGCTCAGAAACCAAAGTTTGAACGGACGGGCAGGGGGAACATGTCTGTATGTCCTTCCGCCTTTTCGAATGGTGGGGACATAAAAAAGATTCTAAGTTATAATTCTTCCTCTCATGTTTTACTCCCTTCTGCACTAGATTTGTAATTTTTTTAACTGTTGTGATGAATGCACTTAATATGGTTATGTCAATTCAACATTTTATACAACACCAAAATTTCCTGTAAATTACTAGTAGGAAGTATTAAATGGAACAAATATTCATTATTGTGAATGTGTCAAAATAATATCGAAGTAACTGCAGGAACGGGCCATTTAAAGTTTATATACCAGTGACTTGCTATAATACGGGTTGCCATTAAACAAATGTTGAAATTCCACATCTATCGTAGAGGATTTCCCCTATCTTCCGCTTATGCCTAGTTCATACAGAACAGTGGTCACCAAAAGACATCTTTCCACTATCAAAAGGCTTCTCAAGAATGATATGTGTTCACTCGTATCTCATATTAATTCACGTTTATCAACCAGATTACTAAACCACCTGTTTATGCCATAATCAAACGCTTCTTTAACATCAGTTACCATCTTCGTACACTTATCAAGTTGATTGCTTTGAATCACCAGATAAATACATGTGATGCATGCTGCACACCTGTAGTTCATGCATATTTATTCAGCTTCGTTCTGTATTCAATCAGATCGACGAACGTTTTGGTGTTTAATATTATCAACATTCTAATGGTTTTAAGGTAATTATACAAACAGATTAGAACAGGACTACCAGGAAAAACATGACCGTAAAATTCTAAAAAATTAAATTTGACCCAAAATATTACAACCCGAAACCCGCCCAACGAGAAACAAACACAAGAATGTCCCCATGAGTGCTTAATCAAGAAGGGGCCATAACTCCTGTGAACATGTTTGGATTTTAACGGAAATCAATCTTGACCTGTATCTTATTATTATACATTTTCATATAGAATATGAAACCAATCTATGAAAAGCGGACGGACGGACGAACGGACGGACGTCAGGGATAAAACTGTATGCTCTTCTGTCATTTCGATGGGCGGGGGAATAAGAATACATGCAGGATGACAATGTACCATCTCTCCATAGGAGTGCCGCCTTGGAAAGCAACGCTTATTTCCAATTTAATTTATCAATTAGTATAAAAGCGGTCCTCAACACAATGTCTGTTTAAAAGTTTGCAAAACAATATTAATAGTTACAGGGTTAGTAACTGACCCGATGCGGGATATATAATTTTCCACAGAACCATATATCCCGTATCGGGTCAGATACTAATAACCATGTAACGATTATATCATGCAGACTACATTCCTCCTCATCGTTTACAATAAAAGTCTCCATTACAGACCCAATATTTAAAATAAATGTCTCCATTACAGACCCAATATATTCTGGTAACCTAATATAGGATATATTAGGTCACCACGTGACATTAAAACATCCAATGACGGAAGTGTATTTTGTAATAGGCGTGATATACATGTACATTTTTTGTACATATGTCCAGTAGTTGATCAACTGTTTAGGACGGTATGAAATAGCCATGCAATTTACGAGTGTGTTATGCTAATGGAAAGCTCGAAAGGTCGATAGATAAATTTGTAAAAATCCGAAGTGATATGCTATGTAGAATGCTGGCAAATTGTTTGCCCGTAATTATATAGTATATTTAGATTTCAATTAACCTAGCCGTTTATGAATTTATGACTGAAATAAAATGAAAAGGTAAAAAATAGTCTTGAAGCCCCATTAGCTTTTTGGATGTTAAAATTAAAGTAGGTCTTATTTTACCTAAATATGTGTCTTTCAAATGAAAATGACTTTTATTTGCTTTAAAAACATTTCGAAACTTTTTTTTAATCATGAAGTACATTATAGAAATGTAGCACAGTATTTTCACAATGATATTGTAAACATATACATATAAATAAAGCTTCTGGCAACATTTTTAGCCAAAGAAAGGCATTATGTAAATATTGTTTTGGAGCAATTGAAAATATACAGTGCTTTCTCTTCAAAGCCACACCCTTTGGGAGAAGCAAGCTTATGTTGTTATTGTGAGGTTGTTGCTCTAGAGAGCTTATATTAATAGTTAAAACGTCATTTTGTTAGTGATGTACATTGTTGTACTCGTTGCCATCGGATTACTGTGGAATCATTAATTTTCGTTGGGGATTTAATTTCGTGGAATTTAATGGGTCGGCTCATCCACGAAATTTAAATCCCCACGAATTTAAATGCAGTGATAAGGCATTACTTCTAAAAAATAAAAATCCACGAATTGATGTCCCCACGAAATGCCATTTTAGTAAAAATCACGAAAATTGAGCCCAACGAAAATAAATGAATATACAGTATCACAGTAATAGAGAAAACTACCATAACGTGTTACTTGCTCTGAATTGTAGACAATATTGTCGAGAGTAATGTACGTTTTATGATTCAAACACGTCTAATTATCTGACGTCATTATCTCTACTTCTCATATAGATTAGGCCATCCTCAAAAATATTGGGTTTGCTGTAATGCTACCTACTCACCAAAAAGATCCCTACCAAGCTTTTAGGCCTCTATTGTATTTTTGATAAATAACAAAATAGCATTCTGACATGTTGGATTCAATATAAAAATTAGATTGAAAATAGTATTTCCTGCTTATCTACTCACAGTAAATTCTCTCGATGGTGTTGCCACAAACATTTTAAGGATGGTCTAAAGTGAATCATCTACCTCATTTATTGACACCAATCTTGCATAATTAAGTATTTAATTCGACGTAATTGTTTTCACTCAAGATGAAAAAAAAACGTATTAATAAATTCTTCCAAGAATGTGATTATGTTCTTACCTTTAACAAAGGGGCTAAATGAAGAAAACGTTTGTACATTTGAGAGCACCATCAGGTTAAAGTCACAGACCATGTATCTCGGTATAATTTCGTTATTACAAAAATATCAAAAGGATGAGCGTTGTAATTGATAAGCAACTGTTAATTGTTAGTTATTTCCCCTTTCTTTATTCGCGCCATTAACTCTAGAATGATTAAGCACATTTAGGAAATTGTAATGAATTACATATTTAGGGGAACAAACGAACACATTCGTATCGGATGAGTACGAAGTGAATGGGAAGTCATTTGAACCTGTTCTTCAAAATAAATAATCAAGAGGCGTACATGTTTCCTCGTAAAAACACTTAATGGAATAGGTTCACAGGTCAGGATTAACAACATTCTAGAAACACATTCCAACTTTCCTTCAGCAACCTAACCCCAATTGACAAAACACACGTAACATAAAATGGTGGACAACGCACAGTCTCCGGGAGGGTATCACATTGAAACGGTCACATTCAAAGGTATAGTGATTTTAAACGTGGTTGTAACCACCAAAGAGTTACCAAAAGCGACTTTACTTGTTAGGTTATTTACATGTACCATATTAACTAAAATCTTGGAAGACCAGACATTTTTGCAAATAAGCTGTCTGCGTCTGATTGTTGCCATTTAATAATGTGTAGCAGTGTGTAACTCACGACCAGCTGAAATGCTCAAGGTCTTCAAAGCCTTGTACTCTACTTTTCTGACATATCTGCTAAATGATACCCGCAAATGTTATCATTACAAAAATAGTACAGTCCAATTATTATTATTTCTATGATAGTTACCTTAGATACTTCAATTTATTTTACGGCACATTTTCAAAAATTGCAAGAGTTGTTGCCCTTGTTGAAAAATAGAAAATATTAATTTTTCTTTAGATATTGCATGTTGAGCAGTATCTTTCTTTATCAAATTAGGTCGATATTGCATAATTGCCGTAATCTTTTCGCGGTGAGTTTCAAAGTATGTGATACTTTGAGTTCAAGTCATGTTATACTGCCATAGACTTAATATAGATAAACCGAAATTGATAGCAATTTCATTGAAAACCGGAATTGTCCGAAAACTAGATTTTTTGCCCAGTCCGGAAGGGGTCCGGTTATCACGGGGTTTACTGTATATGGTGTTAGATTTTATAAAATTAGTAACTCTGGGATGAAGCAACGAATAAAGAATAAAGTATACAAATTACTTCTTCACGAAAAGTCGTTACGTTAATTTAAATAAGAGTGTTGTAATGTATTGCTAAGTGCTCTACCAAGAATGTGTTATAAATAACTAACATTCAAACGTGATATGTGAAACATATCTTAGACTTTACAATATCGAATAAATACCTGATTATAATGAAAACAATTTGTACAATATCAGTTAGTTAGTAATCAAGTTGTTATTACACTCTGTTTTCCTTAGTTATCATTTTCCTATAAGTTCTACTAAAGTATTGCCATAATAATTATGAAAGTTGTTATATTCTATTTGAAATCCTTTATAACAAACTACCCATTTTGCAATCAAATCAACATTTGTTTATTTTGTTCATTTTGCACTACAAGGATAAAAAAGGGTGCCAAATTAGGGATGTGTTCTAAAACTACATGTATATGAACATTGAAGTTTTTTTGGAACTTCATTGACGTATTAAGGTAGTATCCATGTCCTGTGTGGACAGTGAAAACGCTAATATACAACGTACGCTGACGAATCTATCCATCAAATCCTACGTTGGGAAAATAACATGATAGTCTTCATTGCAACTGGTCATTATTCAGGAATTTAAACAAATGGTCAATGGTTGTACTGAGCATAAAGTACTGATTTTACGGCAATGTGGACTCTTTTTACAAGTCGTCGTAAACACAGGTTTGACCGTACAGATTACACAATTTATAGCATGCATAAATAGCAATAATAGATTGGAGAGATTACTCACCTATCGTTGTCATAACAGTGATCGCGTACAACAAAGAACTTGGGTAGGACCACTGTTCCGGCTCAGCTTCAGGTTCCCCCTCTTTTCTATCTGGATTCAGTCTTATTTCTTTCCCATCCCAACCCGCTTCTTTCGTCTGTTTATGTATCACCACAGAAAAATTCTTTAATATTCTATTCACTTCATTTTTGAAAACTTCTCTATTTCCTTTTGTTTGTGAATTTTCAAATGCTAACCTATGAATCATTTCAGTATAGTTTTGAGTTATTTCCCTAATCTCCTTTTTCTTTTCAATCTCGCGTTCACCTTCTAGTTCTTTGAATATAATACCACCTAATATGCAATAAGCTACAACTACAGAACATAATCCTATATGAGAGAACAAGAACGCCACAAACTTCTTACAGCAACTTATCACTTTTTTCTGCCTTTGTCGGACTTTACTTTCACGCCTGGATGTAAGCCTAGTATTACGTTGCCGTTTTTTAATCATTTCTTCTTCAGTCATAGACATAGTGTCATCACAATAAGGAGCAAATTGAACTTGTTTTTCAAACACTATATCTTTAACTTCTTTGTCAGTGGCCTCGATTATTTCAATTGAATTATCTGATTTACCGATGCTTGCGTTTATTTCATTTTCATAAAATACTTTAGCTACACTTAAATCAGATTGTTCTGCTTCGTTTTCAAGATTTCTGGATTCCACTGGTCGTACTGAGCTTACATCTTTCTCTTCAGTTGCTTTTTTATTTGCTTCCCTTTCTTGTCTAGCTTTTTTCATTCTAGATATCTTTGTTCTCATCGCTATAATTGCTACAAGAGATAGTTTTGGTGCAGGTTTTGTTGGTTTGGTTGCTTCCGCCTTTACAGGTTCAACTTTTACTTTAAGTTTTTCATTTTTCAATTTCACAGATTTCTGCAAGGCCTCTTTATCAACATTAATATTATCTAGGGACATTGAACGTTTACCAGCTATTGATATACTCTGTCTTCTCTCTTCTCGAATCTGGTTTTCCCTGGGATTTAATAGATTATTCAAAGAAGATGTTCTTTTCATATGTTTATGCGTAGGTGTTTTCTTTATGTCGTGTTTCGGCCGTTTTTTAAGAATACTTTTAGTTTTCTTTTCCTCATGTTCGACCTCCTGATTTAATGCCTTTTCACAAACTTCATTAACAGCATGTGACTCTTTTTCATTGTGATTATCTTTTTTAGATGCATGATTGTGTTTCTTATTTTTCTTTTTTTCTTTTTTACTTTTTCCGGACCACGACTTTTTATTATCAGTATGTTCTTTTTCATCGGTTTCTTTAGGTGTTTCTTTTTCATTCTTTTTCACTTTTGTCTTTTTACGTTTCAATGAAAATCTTGAATTCTTTTTATGTTTTAATTCTTTGTTGTTATCTTTATTGTGATCTTCCTTTGTGTCATTATCCGCTTGAATATCTGAAGCTATAACCTGTATATTATCGCAATTAATGTCTAATTTATCATCTTCAACTGTATCTTCCGAATTTTCAATCTTTGTTAAGTGGTCACCGGAATCGTTGTGTTCCGTTTTAATGGGTCTGAAAACGCATTCATGATCATTACCAGACATATTAGGACGTTCTGCATTGCTATCAATTACTATGACCTCCCTCAAGAACGGGGACAGTGATTCATTATTTACCTGTTCGTGTGAATGTTCATCGATCTGTGTTATATCTGATTCTTGATTTGGTTTGGTACTAGTTTCATCAATAGTCAGGTTATCAGTCTCAATGACTGCTTCGTCTATGTTTGATTCTAGATAATTAATATGTCCCTCCTTTTGCTCTTGGTTTGAAGATGTTGACTGATGTCTACTCAGCAAGGATATATCGCCCATACTTGTACTAGCATCGATTTTCTGAGGCTCAGTTATATTCGCCTTATTTATATCTACCAACGTATTCAGGGTTTCGATTTCAGATTCGTTTGCATTAACTTGATTTTCTGCAGTCTTTTTTTTGTCTCGACTGAAGTGTCTTTGATATTTCACCTTCACATTTTCTGGTACATTTGGACTAGTTGTTTTAAGATCAGAAGTATTATCAAATACGCTGTTATCAGAGGCATCAGATTTATTTGAAGTAACACTTGGTCTAGTTCCACGGCTGAACCGTCTTGGGGAAACATATGATGTTCGTTTAACCTTTCCGGGTTCTTCCTTGACATTCGCAGGTGCAGGAATGATAGATTCGCGTTTATGGCTATCGTTATGTATTGACGGTCGCTTGTTGGTCATGAAATTGAAAACACTATGATCGAATACTGATGGGTTGCCGACATTTTTGTTTTTGGTGGTCTTTTCTCTCTCTATCGGCGACTTTGATCTAGATAGCAATGGTGTTGAATCTGGGACATCGACTGGTGAGAGTGATAGTGGTGATCGGTTTTCCCGGAGGGCTAGAAATTGGTTGTAAGATTCAGTACCTAAAGTTCTTTCATTTTTATGAAGATCTAAGCTCATATTGGAATGCACAAGTGTTGGGTTCGTTTGGTGATCAGAATTTGAAATGCTGTCATTCTTACTGTTTGAGTGTCCATTTTCTTGACTAATTATGTATTTCCGTTTATCTAGCGGAAGAATTTGTTCATTAGATATATTTGACCCGGAATTTGTGTGAGAACTATTTTGTCGACTGTGCTTCTTTCTTTTTGCTCGAGGCAAAGTGGACCCACTACGTGCTTCAACAGAAGATGAAGCCACGGCTTCAGCAGTTTGGTCCTCAGTAGGTGCGATATCTGTCAGATTTGATAACGAGGCTGACATATCATCAGTTAAATCGGCTTCCTTATTTAACAATTTTTTTTCTAACCTCAAAGCTCTTCTATTCGGTGATCGGCCTCGTTTGCGATCATATACTAATGCCTCTCTTACAGTCATACGTTTTAAGTAACCACGAGGATTAACTTTAGCTTCACTAAACACATCATCATCAGCATTAGGCTCACCTTCATTTTTCTTCTCTTCGCTTGTGGCTCTTGATCCCGATCTCCTGAACAAAGACGATAAGGAGCGACGCTGTCGAGAACGGCTCCTACTTGTACTCACAGAACCCTCTTTTTTATCATGATCCATTTTCATACTATTTGAATCAGATTGGTTCAGTGGTTCTTGATCACTTTTCTTACGTTTGTCTTTTTTCTTCATTGTTTTTTGTGTATCAACGTTACGATATAAATGAATACATTGTGTACAGGTATTTAGAGGCTTTTCCCTGTGGGTTGCTCTGTTGGAAGGCAAGGACTAATGAAACGTTTATCCATCGTTGTTAGAAACATCATTATCTGAAATATGAGATAATGCATACAAATAATTATTCATTCTCTTATATTCTGATGTGGTATTTATTTTAATGATCTTACGTTTATAATAGATTACTTGAGCGTCGTGATTGCTTACTGTGCACAGACAATCAGGATGGTGTAATGCTGTTTGTAATGCGTTTACGTGGCTTCTATCAGCATGGTATTAACACTTAGTACATCATTTTGTTTAATTACATTGGCGAGTAATATCAATCATTTTACATACCAGTGTGTGATGAAGCAAGCATTGAGTGTTTATTTCTAGAATGTACAATCAGTGATTATTTCACCGTGTTGTATGATTCTGCTTAACAATATTGCTTTAAAGCCATCAGAATCTCGAACAAAAGATCACCGTGGAACCAAACGTGGAACTCGCTCGGCGCGCATGAATTTTTATGCGGACCAAATTATTACGTTTTTCTACATCCGTCATGCAATTACTGGTTCCCGTTCCATGTTGCAGTGCAAGTCTGTTGTAAGTTCAGTTTCCGTGAGTACTTTCGGTACTTTGATTATGATGACGTGGTTTTATAACCAAGTTGACATATACAGGAAATATATAAAACAAAAACGTCTGAAAATAAGTGATCGTTAAGATGAATTAGTTGAAGTGGTAGCAAAGTAAAACTGTATAGGATTTAAAATCCATTGGCTGTAATACAAAGATGGTTACATGATGCTCAGCTATTTGCATTCAGAACAAACTACTTTCCATTAAAGTACCAAAAGCATATAAATGTATTGGTCGTAATAGTTCCTGTTTGTTCTATAACAGAGGAATCCGGTGTGTTTTCCTCCCGTGCATACTTTATAGCAAGAAAAAAAAGGTTTCCAAATCCACTATCGTATTTTTTTCAGTATCATTGAAATAAACCAATTAATAGAACAGCTGTGTTTTCCCGCAGTCATGTTATGCACACGTCATAAAGTGACGTCACGCACTCTATATATTATCAGTTTACAAAGCTAAAATCACAGCCAAATGAGTGTTTTTCAAAGAAAAAGGGCTCGTTTCGTCGATAATTATTATCTTGGAAAAATATTAGGAATTGCTTGTTTTTTCATATTTTTATAACAAAAAGCTACTGGGACTTTAAATAACTAGACCGCTTTCTCACATGTATTTGAAATTCGATCCTTTATGGGAATCGAACGTACACCAATGAGGGGCTAGTGATTACTTGTCGGAATCAATCCACTCGACAACGGAGGACCCCATTGTGAAGACTTCAAGCTCATACACATTTTTATCATCGTTTTAATGTTCGTCCGTCTGTATGAATTACCATCTTGTCATTATTCGAGCTGCGGGTTTTCTTGTGTACGCATTAATGAGTGACGTCCGGAGTGTATAGCAGAATAAATCACGTTCATTTATGACGACTGTTTTGATACATGTCCAAATAAACCTCAGATTGTTGCTACCACCTGTGATGGATACATACACCATAACATCACAGAACATTGTTTTTGATAATGTACAGTCATTGCCGGGACAAAGAAAAACAATTATTAATGTTGTTGTTGTTGTTATTAATGTCATTGTTACGCAGAAATAACACACGCCCTCGCTTCTGAAGGCTTTGCTTATCAGTTGGTATGCTTATGATTATTTTCTGATCATAAATATTGAGAAGTATCATTATTATGATACATAGCAATCAACCAACCAGTGCAGGACACATAATCATCATAGTAAGAGAAAGGTTAATTGGGACACGAGGTTATTGTCGAAAGTTACGTGGGTTGCATAATCTGCAAGTTTGTGAAATAAGAAGTACAGTACAACCTCTACAGAGCGGTCCTCTCTTGAACAACAACCTCCCTTCAACAAGAGTATGATATTTGTCCCACAGCATAATTTAATTATTAATTTAACCTCCCTCGAGCACCACTCAACAACAACAACATATTTTGCTACTCAAAAGGATGTTGCTTTAGAGAGATCGCACTGTTGTATCATTTTAACTGAAAATATGGTTGTTAAAACTATGTCTATAAGATCGTTTCAGTTTTTCAAAGACATTTCCATCATATACGACAGTCGGTTCAACTAACTTTATCACAATCAGTACTAACGTAACAAAGGAGCCAATAACACTTCCACGCATGGAGGGAAATCAAGTTTTTGTCAAATTTTCATAAAAAGGTAAAACTGGCTGCGACTGGAATTCGGACCTGTATCGTCGGTTTACAAGTCCAAAGCACTAACCCCTGGTTTATCTCAGGGGTACAGTGCAACCTCTCCCGAGCGACCCTCTCTTGTGCAACAGCATCCCTTCAACAACAGAATGATTTTCCCACTGCACTATTTAACTACTAATTTAACCTTTATAGAACAACAACATAATATTGCTACACCTAAAGGGTGTTGCCTTGGATAGGTTGCGTCGAGCATGTATACATTGATTAAAAATAACGCGATATAAGAAAGATATAATTGTATATTTGAAATGACCGTTTTTATTTGGTTGGCAAATAATATTTCGATTCATTATAAGCTTTTTGAAATGATGTTTACTGTGGGGAGCAGATTAGGTTTCTTGATATCAACATAAACACAAGATACGTATTTTATTTGTACAGTAGAACCTTTCTAATCCGAGCTTGTTTGGACTGACACAAAAATCGGATAAGAAAGGTTTTCGGATAAGAAAGATTCCGGATTATACAGTCTTCTTAGCATTGAATACATAATAAAAAAATATCCGGACCAGCTGACTTACTCGGTGTAGAGAGGATTCCGGATTGGAAAGGATAGAATTATAATTAGGCAGGCTCGACTGTATGGCGTATATGTCCAACAGGAGATATTTATTTAAAGCGATCTAGGAGCAAAATTGCTTTATTTATGCAAATTATAAACAAAAGGTAAAATCAAACTGACAAATGAAGGTTACTAATGTAAGCTTAAGAGTTTCCTTTCTAATTCAAATTATAGAAGCTGGTAAAATGATTTTCTAAAACCCATCATAGAACTATTCAAGGCGAGACCATTTTTTTGTTGCAACATTATAGTCCTTTTTCAGGAAATTACAAATTCTTAGATTTTTGCATTTTTGCCCGATGTCTAAATACATACGATGGTTTGAATGCACGCCTAAGTGATGACATATCAGGTGTCACTTTTAGAGATGAAGATCAATCTGGGTGGTAAGTGGCAATAATGATTCTAGAAATCGAGTGCCTAGTGTTGAAAAGGTAATGACCGAAAACCACATAACCAAAATGTGTAACCCTACACTTACGTACGAGGAGTATTTCTCAACGACGGAAATGCCCGAGCAACTACGATTGGTGTCAAGCAAATGTAATCCAAAGAAAATAAGAAAAATAGAAACCGTGCAAATGTCAAAGGTCACACTTGACAGCAGGTGGTTTATTGGTGAGGGTGTTGAATAAACGTTTCCTGCAATGACAACACTGAGTGTCGTAAATGGATAAACCAAGCAGACAGACATTGGGAAAACTATCATAGTTTCCATTGAGACACTCCATGCCAAATTTCCCAGTTACATTCCGACCATTTTTGTAATTCATACACATGGAAGTTATTTTGCTATCAACTAGAATCTATCAGTGTACTTGGATCTTTTCGGTAATTACCGTAAGTTTTATGAACAGTTGTGCGCAGTTTAGATATCTGTACCCGAAATGATTGTTTCACGAAGCGAAACTAAGCCAAGCGTATTATGTTATAATCCTCCAGTGATTCCTTTATCATCATCTAACAATACACGCACTTCTTTTGTAAAGTTTATGTATTAGTCCATGCCAATTAATCAAAATAAACTTAAAGTTATACCGAAGTAATGGTTTGAGATGCAGGGTTAAAGCCAGGGTCTAAACTAAGATAGAAGATCTGCCTAGAACTGAAGCATTCGATCTTTTTTTATCTCAGATATGAAATCGATCATTAGTGATGATGAATTCTGATACTAGTTTCGATTTTGAAGATATCTTTTTTATATGAGCCAATCGTTGCCAGTCCTGAAAAAAAACTACAGAGCTCCACACAAAAACATGGTTCTAATGTACTTTGATTTTAGTGGTTTCTCATGTGCCTAGTCCTGGAAATAGCCAACCACAGAGCTCCACACAAATAATGGTTCAAATGTTCTTTGTTTGCATTGGTTGCTCAGGTACCTAGTCCTGGAAATAGCCAACCACAGAGCTCCACACAAATAATGGTTCAAATGTTCTTTGTTTGCATTGGTTGCTCAGGTACCTAGTCCTGGAAATAGCCAATCACAGAGCTCCACACAAATAATGGTTCAAATGTTCTTTGTTTGCATTGGTTGCTCAGGTGTCTAATCCTGGATATAACCAACCACAGAGCTCCACACAAATAATGGTTCAAATGTTCTTTGTTTGCATTGGTTGCTCAGGTACCTAGTCCTGGAAATAGCCAATCACAGAGCTCCACACAAATAATGGTTCAAATGTTCTTTGTTTGCATTGGTTGCTCAGGTGTCTAATCCTGGATATAACCAACCACAGAGCTCCACACAAATAATGGTTCAAATGTTCTTTGTTTGCATTGGTTGCTCAGGTACCTCGTCCTGGAAATAACTAATCACTGAGCTCCATACAAACAATGGTTCTCCAGTTAACAACATGTTGACACTATTAGTGTCTTCAATGCTCTTTGCATTATTTATTCTATCATGATACTATTGTCTACATTCAGTTTTCATAGCAATACGGTTTCCTTTGAACCGCAAAGTTCAGAGTTATTGTATTGCCAAATGAGATTGCATTAACATCCTTTGTAACAAAAGCCGGTCAACATTACGGACAACAGAGGTCTACCTAGGTGTACGCCTTGGAGCTACCATCGTTTAACATGGAAGAGTCGCAGAATGATGCTGACTGTTGGTACAACGTTGAACTCAAGAGGAAATAAAAAAGAATTTGATACACTACTGTGTAACTTCTCCAGAACAACACCTTCGGGATTCATCACTAAATGATCGTTTTCACAGATACAAGAATATTACCAATTTATTGATGTTAAACGCTCATGATCGAACGCATTTCCTCCACTCAAAAATCATAGATATTTTATATTAACTAAGTCCACACTTCAAACACATCGAATGCTATATAAATTGAGTACAAACTTATCATTATGAATGATGTAATAAAATTGTAGCACTAATATCTATTCATAGATGTTTTCAGCCTCCAAACATTTCCTATGAGAAAATAAGCCATCGAACCGAAGAACCATATTAAAGAACCGGATATCGGACTCTTTGTTACAAAAAAGTTCACACAAGAATGATAATAAACCTCAAGTAAAACGTATAAAAGATCCTTCCAGTTTAAATGATCCCAAAGTAAACACCAAAAAAAACATTTTTTACTGCTACAAGACTTAACTGTCACTTCAACCTCTGTAGAGCAACAACCTCTCAAAAACAACAACATAATTTGCTACTTCCAAAGGATGTTGCTCTGGAGAGGTAGCGCTGTATATTGTCATAAAGAGGCGCTTGATCCCATTTTCAATTGATTTTTCTTAATGATACGAAAAAAATAAACAGACCGGTCCACTATATTTCTATTATAAATTACTCATATCTTGGCAATGCGGCACGTTGTGTGTTGTACGGTAAGAAACGTTTTTTTATATAATCATCTTTTATAGTTTTCATTTAGTAACGACTTATCAACTGCTGTACTAAACTGATTTCCATTCCAAGTTGCAGTGCACCGAAAGCTTTGTACAGACAAGTCATCGGCAACCAGTTTATTGTTGTTCAGTACGATTTACAATTGCTCTCTGAATTGAAACATCGATCATACTGCATTTTATCATCACAAACTTGTTAGTGGTACATAAGTGTTTGTGGTTGCTTTTTTGATGATGACGTGCTTAAATTTGGCATCAAAATATCCTATGGCGTTATCATTAAGTTAATTATAATTATGATCGCTTAAACACGAACAGAACAAATTCTGCATGTTCTTACAGATGCAATTAAATTGTATGACTAATATTTCTATATATCTTAATTGCCATAGTTAGCCCAATATCAGAAACGCTTAAAGATATTGAACCAGGAATGCAATGCATGTGACTTATGGAACAGAAAGTCCCCTTATTCCACAGTAGGGGGTAATAGAACAGACAGGGTCATTGATAGACTAGCACCTGTTTACAAAACAAAAGCAATTTAGTCATAAACTTATTATCACTGTAAATCAATAAAATGTATAACCTCACTTTTTGACTAGGTGTCAAGTCTACAGACCATGACCAGACTGATTTTATCTGATTAGGGGCAATAAAACAATTAAGAGATTAGACCACATGTGGATTTGGGGGGGGGGGGTCACTTATATAGTAGCTGTTCAATGTCTTTAAGGAATTCTAAGAGGAGAAAGAATTGGAGCATTAAATTCCCAACTGGAGGAGCAACATGGAAGGTATCGGAGCACTACATGATGTACCCCAAGAGGAAAAGAGCAAACATCTAGCAAAACTCCTGCATTTTCTCGGCTAAGATAACGGAGAGAGAAAGTGAACCAAAGAAAGGTTTGCCGAACCAGTAAGTATGGTTTGTCGGGAATATAACACCGCCGTAAACCCACTTGTGGCTCTGATAACCAATGGGGTAATTATCTGATAGGTGCATACCACTAATGAATCAACATACAATATGTGCAGCCCTGGCTTTCATGTGTTTACAACGCTCTTCTTTATTAATAGAACCACAATATCTTCACAATAACGATGGGTTGGGTGTAATTGTCATAATTACGTCTGAAAGGCGTCTAGAGAATACGCTATAACACTAGACTGCGAACATGCACCATTATAATACGAGTGTAACTTTCGTCATAAGGAAAGCACTCACGTGAATAGACCAATTAGCGGATGATTGCACAATCTTGTTGAATAGCATATAACACAGTTTATGGCAAATTTATGACCAGACGTCTACATTGAGAGTAATAGAAGTAGGCATAACAGTTATCACGCTAATATTGCGTCGTGTGGTGTACGAGATATTACCCCATTAACACTACAGCGGTCTCATGCCGTCACCGGAATCGAAACACTTTTCCATGGCCTTGATATTAATCCAAGTACCGAATCTTGCAGTCCAAATATACAACAACAAAACAAACAGGCATGATTATGTGGAGCAGTGACTCCGCGAAGTATACAATTTGTAGTATAGCTTTTGTAAACACTGACGTACGTCGTTTGTAGCTGGCTCATGTGCAATGTCGCCTGTAGTATGACAACACTAACGATAAAACTACTTGTAAACAATTAACATGCTACTTCGTGCGTTTAATGTATGTCTATATCATATTTATTGCAATTTGCAACACAATAAAATGTTACGTACTATTCATCTAGCTTTCGAGCATTAGGTTTGCATCGTTGCTAACATCCAACCATTACATTACTTAACGGGGTCGAGGAATGCTTGCTACAACTCAAGACTTACACGGGTCAGGATCTAGCTGATGCTCTTGCCAAGCAAATTCAAGTTTTTATCGATTTGTATTTTGTTTACGATTTTGGCGTTTACCGACGCGCACGTTATGGGGTCATTTTTGAACGCACATTCTTCTTTGACTTTTCGGTAATAATTGGTTTTACAAGTGACAAACGTATTTTGGTGTACGAAAAGAGTCAAGACACAGCAGTTCCTGGACATGCCCCTTTAACCACGGCTACTTACTGACCCGATATGGTATGGTACATTGTCCATAAATAAATATCGTGGGAGCTCGAAAGCTCGAGTCTAATATTGATTTACCGACCATGTATCACACCGTATCGGGTCAATAAGAAGTCGTGTAAATGAATTTATCTTTCCGTACATTAAAAATCAATTTAGCAAACTTTTATGTGTGCTAATGCTTTTTTTAATAATTATTACTGACTATTATGGGAAAATGTTAAGTCGGCACGTGACCCGGCTCAACCAATCAACAGCAAGTATTCTGTACAATGTAAGACGAGTTAAATTAGCATGCCTCAACGAAAGTTTAATTATATTCATTATCGTAAAATAACGCTTCTTTCACAACTTCAGAACGTAACCAATCTGTCAGAAAAAGTAGTTGTTTACATCCAAATGTCAACTTAAAGCAAATTAGTCCATTGTTGAAAATTTAATAGGACAGGGCAGAGCCTTCCCACATTTGCTTGATACATAACCGTATCAAGACACCAAAATTATAATAACTTATGGAAAATAAACATACATTACGTAATTATAATTACGAATTCAGATACATGTATTCATCTGTCTGTCTTAATTCGAAGATCAACTAAAAAGTACTGACCAGAGTATCTAAGAAACTATAATCAAAGAAAATTCCACACCATTGCCAACAATAGATATTTCATTCCATGCCAAAACAACATAATATTCCTGGACTATTCAAGCGCTAAAGAAAGTTTTCCATATACCATGACACCAAAATAAACAAGGTATTCTCTGGACACGCTTCCCGTACAAAACAAGGCATCCGTAGGGCATGCCCCCATAAAACAATGCACGCACCCCAAAAACAGGGCATCTTATTTTATGACAAGCTCTTCACTGAAAAGACAAAGAGTAAGAAAAAGGTTGCATCCCTGGTCGTTAAGATCTGCGACAAAAAGAGGTGTTTTCAGAAAAAGAAACAGAATATGATAGGGGCGTTCTTTTGGACAGTGTAGTATCTATAAAGAATTAGCAAAAAGGCGAACCACAACTCTAATTAGGTCTGAACTAATGTTTATGCGGCACGAAATAAATACCCAATTTACAAAAATCTTAACTAAAATCTCAATTCCATTCTCAAAGTATTATGGTTCAAACGATAGAGTTGAGTAATGTTGTATCAATAATATCATTATTGTCTGATCATGATCAACTTAGAAACATTAAAAGATAAGAAATGATATTTGAGCTCAGGGACTGATTTCAAGTTTTATAACATCGGATTCTAATCTCCTTGTGTAAATCTATTCTCCTTTCTCCATAGAACTACCTTTATTTATTTTACAAAAGTCAATGATCCAGTAAATCAAAGCATAATGAGTGTCTATAAGTGGAGTAAAGAATTAATTACATATGCGAGAAAATAGCCTCGGGCTGTTTATGTTTATTGTTTATTTATGTCTGTATGGTATAATAGTTATATATGTATTATCCAATTATATATATTTATATTTTTTATATTTTATTTGTTGTTGTTTTTTTTATTGTAAAAACCTCATATTTGCATGTTTTGTACATGTATTGAGTGAATAAATGATATGTTCTGTTCTGTTCTGTTCCAATGAAAATCAAAGAAAATCTATGAATGTATACCGTGTGAGCTTGTTACACAATTAATGGTATAATTATTACGCAAATCAAGAATCCATTGAAATAAGCTGTACATAATTATCAGCCACAAAGATAAGCCAGTATTATATTGTTGTTGTTTCGGACATTTAGCAATAAGTATGGCATTCATTTAGTTCTTATAATGAAGATCGTAAGATATTTTTAATGCAAATTTCCGGATTTATAAATCAGTATTTGATATACACAACATACAACTGGGTAAACAGTAAAACTTCTGAAAACCGTACTCTCTGAAAACCGGAATCCTCTAAAGTTCTCTGAAACCCGGAATGCTAAGAAAACCGGGCTTTTGACTCAGTCCTAGAGCACATATAGAGCAATACGAATCATATAAATTATACAATGAAAGTCTATGAAATAATATTTTTTATTTAATTTAATTTCCATGTCAACGAGAAGAGAAGGGAAATGAGTTAAATAAAGTTTGCTTAATTAATTCAGTGTCATAGAAATGAACTACAAAAGTTCCATTTGTGTCATAAATATAGCAACAGTTCGACTTATGTTAACCACAACATACAACGTATTCCTAGAGTATAATTATATATAGATATCCACTCAGTAATTAATTACAGAATCGCTTTTATTCATAAGTACTCTAAAGGGTGAGGCAGAGCGCCGTACTTCTAGTCTAATACGTCAAGTGTTCAATTCCTCCTCCTGCTTTGTGGTTTAACTTGGCATCAACCGTAAGTCAGGGTCATTTAGTGACCTATCAACTTTAGTGACGATGGAAGACTATAGGCGTATACCTGGGTAGGATCACGGACCTCTCGTGAGCCAGCTAGACTGTTTCCTCACACGTGACATTTGTCTGGTCTCGTGTGGGATTCGAACACACTGCAGTGAGTAGCTAGTTACTTTAAAGTCGGAAATCATAACCACTCAACCACGGGGCCGTTCGTAAATTGTCCAGGAACAAGCTCGTTGTATTCAAAAGAGATGTTTAGCAGCATTAATGTATAATGCAACCTCTCCAAAGCAACACCCCTTTGTAGTAGTAGAACCATGTTGTTATTGAGAGGTTGTTGCTTTAGAGAGGTTAAATTAATAGTTAAATCGCGCAGTGGGAAAAATCATGCTATGTACTAGTATTTGATCAAGAGAGGGTCACTCTGGAAAGGCTGTACTGTATAAAATAGAGGTGGCGGATAGATAGATCAAAGATTAATGTCATAAAAGTTACCAATTCTATGCTCGTTTGTACAAAGGTGAATGATTTAGCATAGATAACACATATACTATGTTGTTATAAAATTGTCCATTTGGCATTTTATTTGAAAATATTTCCTTAAAGAAAACATACTTAGCTATTCGCACGCGGCGTATTTAGTACAATTCCCGAATAATAATTATACACGTAGCTCATGTTATAACTGATTTTAACTTTGTCGAAACAAGAAGAAAAAATACTATTTGGCTATAAATGCACAGTTTTAGCAACTGATATAGTCAGCATCGTTAGCTTTAAAAAAGAGCATAATATTATCTAAAGCGTTAATTATGACCATGATTCAAAATATTCATTGATATAACAAAAATGTGTTACAATCTGATCTTATATTAGTTTCATCTGGTCGCGATGTTGTCAAATACTTTAACAGTATTATAAACACACGTGTTTATTCGAGTTAAAAAATCATAGTTGTCTTTGAACTCAAAAAAATGTATTTTATGTACTAATAATGTAATTGAAGATGAATTCCACTATTTA
Source organism: Lutraria lutraria (assembly GCA_964023205.1). Lineage (NCBI taxonomy): Eukaryota > Metazoa > Mollusca > Bivalvia > Venerida > Mactridae > Lutraria > Lutraria lutraria. The sequence continues at coordinate 32,994,770 of OZ026837.1, read as the reverse complement.
CTGTTCTTTCTTTACTAGTGAACGTATCCGACCATTATCCTTTACTAATACCGGACAAACCAATATCTTATGTTTCCAACGAATTATGTGTGAAGAAAATGTCGATAGATTAATCGAAATACGTAAATTTATTTATTGAATTCTTAGAACTATTAAAAATCCACCCGGCAATCCTAACTAAAATCCTATATTTTCTATCTTCCTAATTTACCTGCCTTTATCATTTTATTGATAGTTACCAATTTTCATACATGGGTATTTACTTTGTATTTTAGCATTCGTTTAATGTATTACCACACGTCATTATTATAATTATCATCACATACAGTCTGATTCACAGTAAATAATTCTTTATAATGTTTTTATACCTCTTGTCACAACATTATAATATTATGTTCTGAGTGTAACAATAAACTATAGGCTCGGGAGATAGGTTATTAAGAACACAGTTCATGTCCGATGTCTTGTGAGTCATTAGTAAAAATATAGGTGGTACAAGAATACATTGGTGTTATTTTGGCAGCAATATTTCCAAGATTGTTCGTGCTCGTTACTACACCGCTCATACAGTGAGTTAATATTTCACTCTCTATCTCACCTTTATAATCAAAGGTAGATCTCACGAGGCGAATATTAGACGTTCTAATTAGAACAATGAACTCGCCGATAACATGAAAGTCATATGTATATACAAGTACTGTTGGGGTTAATATTTTACGTTACGTTTTTTGTGTAACAACTCTGTAATTGAGTAACTACGAATTGATGCAATTTTGTTCATTCGATATTTCTGGCACGAAATAACTCGAACATTTGTTACGGATTTCACACAATTACGTTCACAGATTTCACACAAACATAAATTTTATTTAAACAGAAACAAACATGTTTACGCCGATTACTTCCTTGAATTTATCGTCAATTCTTCCGACTATATTTTACTTCATAAAAATCTCATAATGTTAATATTTGAAATTCTATTCCTTCAAAACTGTAAGAATATCACTTTGTTACGTCTTTATAACCGAATTATCAACAATAGACTGAAACCATTTCCCTGTGAGCTCAATGACGTCATGCTGGTAGAGTAATTATGAGGGAAACAATACGGGAACTGTTCATATTCTACGTGATTCGTTATAGTGTAACAAATTTGAATCAAAACGCCGTAAATTTCATACCAAAACTCACTTTCTACTATTGGAACCCTGGTAAGGCCCCGGATGAGTGATCTGAGAGAAACCCTGTCAAATCTGGAGTATAACCCTGACGGCACCGTAATCATCCGGGGCTATCCTGGATGGGCCTTGATGCCCGGGTGTTTTAAAATGTTTAACACAACTGGGGGCTACCGGGAAAATATTCAGAACCGGCTTAATCTTTGAAATTCTGGAATAGAACCGAGGCAGGGTCCGGGGTTGTGCCCTTGGTGTACCTATGATAATTCCTAGTGTTCAAGAGTACTGGTGTGCACTGTATGTGCGGTTGACCTGTGACAAGCCTGGCTTAAGATCGATATACCGGTTATTAAACATTTCGTGTCCGGGAGGTACCAGGACCAGGTACCAGGTACCAGGACCAGCACTGTGACAGTGAGAATGGGGTCAAACTTTTTCTTGTAAAAACTACCAGTGACAAAGACAACATTTATACCCAAAGCAATCACTTTTCCGCAAGTAGCGGTTTTGTCGACTCGTTTCTGTTTGACGTTTACCGGATGTGTTTCTTATCCATTATTATTAATTTTATTAATTTCATCAGATTTAACTCCATTTTCAACATTATTTCATTTATATCGTGACGGGAAGTTATCCTTACCAGCTTCCCTGTACTTCATTTAGACCTTAACCAGTACTAACCACATTATAACGACCAACTTTTTTACGTTCCATGTTCAATGTTTCCGCTATAGTCCATCTTCACAAAAGAGTCCATCGAAATATAAAAATTTACGATGTGGCGAAGTCTTATAAAATTATAACAGAGTCAAAAAAAACTTTTATTTTTACGTAGGATGTATCCAAGGATGGTCTATTGTGCTGTATCGAGACCTTACTGTATGACACAATTAAACTGCCTGTCTACGTGTTAGACAAATGTGCTACATACGAGAATTCTAGACATTCAAGTTTACCAGCAGAGGAACATAAATTTAATTCCCGACACACCTTGATTATATTTTTCTTATACCATCATCAAACGAGAGGTGTAACTAATTCTCTAAAATACTATTGATCTCGTCAAGTCACTCAGTCGTGTCAGTACATTCTTCGTTTTAAACATTCTCTGTTCGGTTCATTCAATTTGCTATCACCTTGAAGTGCAGATGGTATCAATGCGGTAAAATGCAAGAAATGCAGGTCGTAGATATTATTCATAGATTACATAATTACGATTTTCTCTAGGTAAGTTTTACAATCATTTTATTAATACAATTCATTGATATTGGTTCAGATTTCGGTCATATTGTGCCTTGGGAAATTATACATTGAACTTAGATTGAATGAGGGTACTATGCCATTTTTAAAAAAAGATATCTTCTAAAGTACACCGCGATGCACGGAAATGTTCATTCATTTGAATAAATACAAGTCGAGGGTTCAGCGCAACAGTGTTGTAACTCATATTGCAATAAGAACAAGTTACGTCAGTGTTGCGCTGAGCCCTCGAAGTGCATACTATGATAATGCCAATAAAGGTGGTGATAAGTAGGACTTGGGCGAGTATCCGAGTACTCGGCCGATTACAAATCAAATTGAAAATCAAGTACGAATGATTATCATTACTAAAATATGTGGATCGCGATCTTGATTGTGAACATCAAGTTAGTGTATTCTTCTTTCTAAAAATCTCTGCATATGTTTGGCCTCATCTTTGACAAGAGGTCTAAGGTGAATTTTAGAGAATGAGTGACAGACTTAAAACAGGGCATACTGCTGATCAATTAATCAACTGGAAGGGAGTACAAATAAATCCAAGCCATAAAATCAGTTCATATTAGTTTTATACATTATTTCTAAACGAAATTAAATTTACCTGTTTTCAGAACTGCAATGACTAGGTTTAAGAAGGGTTACTTGATTACAAAATACTCACTGAGTATTCGGGATTGGATTTGTGGATTGTAAGTGCTGACTTGTGGATCGTATCGCCACTTACCCAACGATCCACAGCCCTTAAAATAATTACTGAATATGGTGAGGACGAAATTGAAGATGATCATGATGATAATGGGAAAGAAGAAGATTATGACTATGACTTAGAAGAAGGAAATTATGAGGATTGCGATGATGATGGTGAAGAAATAGATAATGATGATTGTAAAGAAGTAGATTATTACTATGATGTAGAAAAAGAAAATGACTTTGATAATTGTGAAGAAGTGGATGATGATGAAGAAGAAGAAAATGATGACAATGGTGATTTTTAAGAAGCAGATTATCATAGTGATGTAGAAGAAGGAAATGATTATGATAAGTTGGAAGAAGAAGAAGATGATGATGATGATGACGACGATGTGGAAAAAGTACATGATGACGATGATAGTGAATAAGTAGATGATGAAAATGATGATGAAGAAGAAGTAGATTATATGATTATAAAGATAATAGAGGATGATCACCAAATACAAGAAATGGAACTTGGCCTGAGATCGAGTCAGTTTAGATTGTTTGTGCTTTTGTTTGTTTGCGTGAGTTTTCAACAGTCAGAGTCATATGAGGTGGACAGTTCACTTAACCATCGTTCATGGGGAGAACTAATCCGTAAGCCTACTTTCCCACAAAACGCGGCATACCAAGTAGCATTTTTGTACTTTGATACAAGAGCATGTTTGACTGAATTATATCAGACATTCTAAGCTTCATACGCTAAGAGCGAATAAACTACACAATTTCTTATTAATAAGCAACTTTCTATCAAAGTATAACTTCAGGTTTTACTGGGGCAATATGATATTTATATAGCTGAGAGTTATGAAAGCCCAATGCTTATAATAATATGACACAGTGATTAATCATAGCCCCTGTTGTCAGAACACATTATTTTCCTATCATCTGCAAGAATCCGACGTACTTATCAATGTTACAGTACAATTATCTGTGAAAAACATCCACTTTACGGCTTATCAGCTAAACATACATGCACAATTTGCTTACCTCTCTGACGTGGGGCATAGATAAAGGCCACGGGGAGCATAATTGTTTTTGTCGGGTTATACATTTTTTATTATTAGTTTCTAAATATAGTTTCTCCTCGGATAATAAAATAGAATTCTACAACAAAATCTGTGAGTTACTGAGTTACAATTATATATAGTTCGTCATTTTACGATATTTAGTTCTTGGCTACAATTGATAAATTTGACTCTTTAATGAAAACGCTTGAGCTGGTATACCTTATTACTACATACTAAGAAAAGTCAGACGAAGGTACTAAAGCCCCATTAGCGTTTTGAATGTTAATATTTCATCTTTCTCATTGTTAATGTTTCATTGTCTTTATGTGTAACCTTCGGTAAATAAAGTTATTATTATTGTTATACAAACTCCAAACTTCATTGGCAAATCAGCAAAATAGTTTGCCTTTGGCCATTTACAATAAAAGTGAAATATGGCAAAGAATCAATGTATAATAAACAACAAAACAATGGAAGTACTACAATGTAAATGAATACAGAATAATGAAAGTATGATATATACAAAACAAAAGCATGTATGATAAGAAACAGTAATAGTTGCTAGGATATTCTCACGTTTGATTATAGCTTCTTTAATAAATCTACATAAGTTGTAAAGAAATTTTCTTTTATTATTTGACATGATTGAAATGAATTTATTAATAGAGGGTCAAGATATATTTCCGAGATACTTGCATCGTAAATCTCTATACATGTCGCAACATTAAAGGAAATGGTATTCAGACTCTATTACATTTTGTAGGCATAATTTACATTATAAAGTAGGTCTTGGTTTACTTAGAAAGATGTCTTATCAGTGAAACTGACTTTTATTCGCAATAAAAATATTCCGAAGTTTTCGTTTTTAAGCACGAAGTACGTATTATTATAATAGAAATGTAGATCAGTACTTTTTTCAATGATATTGCAAACAATAAGAAAATGCATTTGAAAACATTTTTACAAGATGTTACTAAAGAAAGGCATTATGTAAATATTGGTTAGAGCAAATAAAATATATATCTTATATGTTTACTATAATTTTATCTGCTGTTAAGTTTTACTAAATTCGAAAAGCTAATGGGTCTTTCAGATGCATTGTGACCCAGTATTTAAGGAATACAGACCTAAATTCAAGCATTCATTTCAACTCTTGTTTATTTTCATAGAATGTGTAGAATGAATCATTTATAAATCACTCACCACGTGTGTAATTTTGGAATCTATAAACATGAAATTAAAAATTGTGTTACTATAATCATAGAAAAGGGAGATTATTAGTTAGCAATATTACCTCCCTTTATGATTATAAAGGCAAATATAATCGACCCGGGCCCAACATAATTATCAAAATGTTGTATGTTTAGTCAATTATGTTTGAATGTCACAATTATAAGGATCAGCTACCTCTAACTTTGTTCATAGTCATGACAAATTTGCATCAGGGTCCGTAATCCTTAATTGTCAAATCATTGTTCCACCAACGATCTTTTGTGCATCAATTGGTCATCGGACATATCCGTCAATCTCCGTGATGAGCAAATTAATAAACAAGATATTGAATTGTGTATGACAATATTTAAATCTTACTATGTTTATCTGATGATTTACTTTATTTGATTTCCGGAAATAACCGACACGTTTCCGTGAATCCCCGTAGTATATAAGTATATTGATAAACAAATAGTATAAATGAGAAACATCTTATATTCATATATTATTTATTTGACATAAAATAAAGGGAACATGCCCTAAAAAGACGCAGATTTCTGTCTACAATACCTCAGTAGTAATGTTTACATTTTCATAAAAAGCAGTTGCATGTTTGATTTTTATCTGTTAAGAAGGGCTGATGCAAAACTTTGCATACAGAGTCTGTTTCTGACATATGTTATTTTTGCATGTTTCCAGAAGGCCACATTGAAAATAAGTCAAATATTTTGTATATTTTACTTCATGTGTACACATTCTATAAATAAAGATATTATTATTACATAGTCTTAGAGTCTTATATCTATTTCTCGTTATTCACAATGCAACCACTTTAAACTAGCGAAATAAATCTACCACTCGACATAATTATGAATTACAGTTTTGAAACATTCTATAACTTTTAAACCATTGACCGAGATACGTGATTTTTTTCAAATTCCTTTCTTTTCTTCGTACCTATTACACCGCTCCAATTCGAATACTGTTACACAATACAACTATAAATCAGACTACCTCAATATCCACCTTGGCAATACGAAAGCGATGTGTATGTTATATTATCCCTTAAAATAATGAACACAATCTGAAACTAATTTGTTAAACCGATATTTGGCATTTTCAGAGCTGACTCGATTTTATACTTTCTACCTACAAATAGTTTTACACACGAAATTGATATACGCCATATTGTTCTGTCAGTGTAAATCGTGTCCTGTATTTTTTCAACCACAATTATCAAAACGGTATTGCATCATATTGTGATTCTTTCTGATAGTAAATAAAGAAAAAGATTCGCAGAAATAGATAAAAAATTCCAACTCCCCAAAAATAACGCTTGACCAAAATCTCAATTAACCCTACAGAAATATTCAAACAAAGAGGGACACGTGATCTCTCTGGTGAGTACGGCTTGTAGAGGTCTGCAGCCAAATGCCAGGGCGTTTGTCTAAACCTTTTCAACGTGTACAAGGAAACAAAATATAAATAACAGAAAAGCATTCATAAAACAATTACTATCAATGAAATAATCAATTAATATACGTATAATTATATGACAGGTAAATTGCTCTAGTCCCCCGTGATACAAAATTCCAAAATCCACAAAATTAAAAAAACTGTTAAATAAATTGACGCCTGTCTACAATACTGGAGTTCCATGCGTTCAATTAGACAAAAATAATTCAAATATTCGATATATATAACTAAACATATTTATTAAAAGGATAACGATTAGAGCGAAACCTTTTTGCATCTAAATTCAATTTTGTGCACCTTATCCTCTCCATTGCACCCAAACCTCAATGTACCGAACGGTTTTTAAACAGAACCTCGAGAATTAAGCCATCGCTTTTCGATCTAAACTGTCCCTAATTTTAATTAGCATACAACTTTCAGCTTATAAGTTATCAGTGCTGAAACTCTTAATTTACAAGTAGTAAAAAATGAAGCATTTTTTATTATGGTGTAACGGCCGGAAATATTATCGTGTTTGCGGTTATACGACCGACTGGTTTTTTTCTTTTGAGGGGGGGGGGGGGGGGCTAACATCTCTAGCGTAATCCAAAGTATGAAAATATTTGGCGGTGGATTTTGTTCTGTTCAAAAAAAAGAATTTCGACTTATCTACCCCAACCTTTGCTAAGGCCAAGAGATTATAAAACTTAAGAACATTCTCTGAGCTCAAATCTCAATTCTGTTCTTAATGTAGTATGGTTGATATACTGACCTAATTAATTTTTAAATACATGTATATTCAGATAAAATGTATCCTCAGAAAAGTATATGTAATACATAATGAAGACGTTTCATGTAAAAAAATCATTGCACGTGTTAAGCATATTTTACACATAATTTCGTTTGTAATAATATCATTGTCTGGTCATAATTAGCCGTAAGAAACATCAAAGGACGAGATATGAGATTTTAACTCGTCAGAGACCCATCTAAAATTTTATAACATCAGGGCCATGTAACACTAACTAGAACTATTTTTTTTCAAGACTTGTGTACTTATTGACATACAAGAACTCATAAATAACACAAACATCTGAGTAGTTTTCTGAAATAGCAAATCTCCAGAGTTATAAACTTCAAGCATCGCGAGAAGGTTGAAAGTGAAATTAAAATACAATAAATTTGGTAAAAGAAAATATCAAAGTTTACGTAACACAAAATGAAGACGTTTCATGCAGAAAATGCATTGCGCTAGCATATTTTACACATAATTTCATTTGTAATTTATTTTACGTTAAGTCTTCACTTTATCGTTTGTCAGGGCAGATTATTCGTCAGAAGTCACATTATTTGTACATGTATTTTGATGTTACATGTAGTTACATTTTTGGTAAACAAATTTGGTTAGTAACAGTAGTAATGCTGCTTCATTGCATGCCAATGCGTGACCAGTCATATACATGTAATTACATTACCTAAATTTCACGTAAATACGAATCGCTATCTGACACATATCAAACACTTTTCCCAGGTCATTGAAATATAACGAATAGAAAAAAGACAAAACCCCTATCTTTGACGGCGCCGATATAAAATGAATACAAAAAGATGCGATCGGAATCGCATGATAACGATAAAAAAATGAAAAGAAAAACATCGCCGCCGGTTAAACAAACTTGCAATGCAACGATTCGCGTAAATTGGTTCACTTATCAAAATATGCACGAAACATTTGCGAAAGGTAATTAATGCAATGTTCCATAAAGATTAAAGACTACGCCGACTTTGAATAACAAATTGCGGGGCATTTAAACAGCATTTAAAATCAAGTTAATGCAAAACAGTTCCTAGAACAATCGTGATTGTATTCGCTTCCAATGACTATTAAAATCATAGAGATATTCATGCCGATACTTTAATCGCTCGAAGACTTTCTGCCACATTAGTTAAAACAGCACGTGGGTTCCGAGCCAAGGCTGCTTTCCGGTTGCGCCAACATTTAAGCAATAATCGATAATGGGCGAAGTCTACAAAATAATACATGTCGTAAGAAACAAAGAACAGTCTTTGCCAACTGTAAAAGAAAGATATCCTAATTTGAAAATAAAAATGATGTTAAAACGAACAAATGACGATCAAATAATATTCATTTTTGACAAAATGATTTGCAAAAATGTAATAAAATTCCCTTCAGCTCATAGTTTCACAATAACTTAACTGGTATGCATTTTCGCGAGATAAAAACAATTAAAAAATAAATCCTATACCTTTTTTTAATTGGATTTTAATTCCTGTCCAAAGATTGTACAGTTATATATTCCTATTTGTTGTGCACAGTATAAAAAGTTCCTAATTTTGCATATCTCTCACGTCTATTATTCTCATGTCTTACATCTTATATCAGGTCCGTAAATCGATGTACAATTAGTAGTTACCTATGTAAGTAACGATAAGTAACCCAACAATAAGTGTTCACGTGTATAACATTATAGAAGAGCATGCTTTATCAACCCCCGCCAATACTCGTAGAGATTTGGTTTATAATGAGGGATGATCAAAACGTAATAGAACTTGGTAAATGAGGATACAAGACGGGTGGAGAACATTTAGTGTGTCTAGTGACGTAAATAGTGTTCTCGTTTATTTTTTTATTTATCTGTTGTTTAACGGCCCTACTCTTTTCGATAGCTTTTTCCTGATTCATTGTCGCGCCCGATGTAACGTTTTCAAGCTCCCCCCCCCCCCCCCCGATTCAAGTTACCCCCCCCCCCCCCCCCCCCCCCCCCCGGTAACTTTAAAACGTTTTCAGAGTTCCCCCGGGAATTTGAAAACGATTTTAAGTTACCGGGAGGGGTACAATTAAAACGTTTTGAAATTACCCCCTCCATTTTCAAATGCCCTACCCGGTATTCTGAAAACGTTTTCAGATAACCCCCGGGGGCGCTTTGAAAACGTTTTCAGAATAATAATTCGTCAAAAAATATATAAAAACAATATTTTTTATTAACTATTGTTGGTTTTCTGAACACAAGTAGGTGTGGAATTTCACAGGTCATGTCTTGCATTTTTGTTAATTTATTGAATAAAGGCGCGTACTCTCCATAACCCTAATAGGATTCCATAGCTTCTAAAATTATTGCGTATATACAGTTTAGAAATACAGGAATTACATGTCAATAAACCATGTTGACTGTGAATCATTTAGTATAAATTAAAGCCTGGAATATAAACGTTTTCGCCATGAAGAATCAACATAGGGAGGGGGGATTATTAAAACGGGGGAGGGAGTTTGAAAACGTTTTAATGTTACCGGGGCCGGTACTTTGAAAATGTTTTTAAGTTACCGGGTGAAAAGGGTGGAGCTTGAAAACGTTACACCGGTGTAAAGCACAGATACACGCCTTGCCCATTTCCTGTGATTTTCTAGACGCAGTACTTGGCTCGTTGGTTTGGATGGGGACACTGAAAAGGCGTCCAATAGAAATTCGAAAGACGGATCCGAGAATCGATCCCACGACCTTTCGTTTAGTAGTCCAGTACGTTATCACTCGATCACCGATCACCCCTAAATCCAATCTGATTAAAATCATATCCTCAAACCCGCTACGCTATGAGGATCTGAAGACGACCTATAGAAGGTCACCTCAGGTGACCTTTTCCACTAGTCAATCAGCGCCTTACTTTCATAATTCTGAAAGTGATCTGATTCTATGTTTAACCGCAGTAAAAACAATATTTGACTTGTAGTTATCACGAACACCTATTCTTACGCAACTAAATGTAATGATAGCGCCCATGTGACATGCGCGTTTATTAAATTTTCTATACTACTATGGCCGAATCGATCAGGATTACTAAAAAAATAAAAAAGTGGTTGCAGACAAATATGTTATACGTAATTTAATGTTTACTAACGTTTAAATAACATCGTCAGGTAGAAAGTTCATTCGGCCAAAGTACCGATGAAACGAGTTATACGATTGGCTGAATTATGAATAGACATAAATAGTGATCATGGAAATTCCGACTTTGGAAAATAGAAACTGGTATAGGCCGTCATCAGATCTTGCCGTAAGGAAGATCGAATACTTTAGTCAGATTGCCCCTAAATCCACACGCATTAAATAGTATTCTCAATACCAGATCTCAAATTACCATACCTTCATATTATTCAAATCTTATAATTATGTTGAAATAAGAGGCGCGATTTTTAAACAACTATGTAATAATATTAGCGGCCTGAACTTGTGATCCATTTTCTAATCATATCCCGATTCGTCTACTGATTGTTTCCAGAGTACAACTGAATAAATGGGAATACATTTGAATGATTAATCGCATAAACTGATAACAGGGGCGGTATACGTTCAATACCCATCTTGGACATCGCTTTAAATAAGCTGTCTTGTGCACCCTAGTGTTTATCTATTGATATTGTGTAATTGCATTCGTAAAAGCCACCGTAGCTTTTGGGGTGTTAAAATTAAAGTAGGTCTTATTTTACCTAGAAATATGCCTTATCAGTGAAACTGACTTTTACCTGCAATAAAAGCATTCCGAAATTTTCTTTTGTAATCACGAAGTACATTATAGAAACGTTGCACAGTATTTTTTCAATGATATTGCACAAAATATATTAAGAAAAGGCATATGACAACATGTTAACGAGATGTGGCTAAAGAAAGGCATTTATGTAAATATTGTTTTAGATTATATTATCATTTTATTTATTGTTCTGTATTACTAAATTCAACAAGAAACGCGGCAGTGCCACGAAACCAGGTTTTCAAAGGCTTTAATACCACAGTACTCTAGAATTCTTTGCTAAGGCCTCATTAGTGGTTCAGTTTCCAGTGCGACTAATAAGTTAACATTGACCTTTACCCTACTGGCATAGAATGTAATCCCAAGCTTGGTTTCTATGTAAGCTACCTCCACATAAAATTTCATTGCAATGTCTGAATCCTTAATTAAGTTATTCACCGGAAACTGACTTTCTATTTTTAGAAACAGTGACCATGACCAAACTGACCCCAAATACAATTCCAAGCTTAGCTTTCATGCAAGGTTGTTAAATACCTAGTTGAGTCAAGATTAATCATTCCAAACTTAAGTAATTGACCGGAAACTGATTTCTATTTTTAGTAACAGCGACCTTGACCCTACTGGCCCTTGATTCAATACAAAAGCATGGACTGGATGTAAGCTACCAACACACAAAATTTCATCTCAATATCTCAATCCTTACTTAAGTTATTGACCAGAAACTGATTTTCTATTTTTAATAACAGTGACCTTGACCCTACTGGATCTAGATGGAATTCAAAAGCATGGACTGCATGTAAGCTACCTTCACACTAAATTTCATCGCAATATCTTACTCCTTGATTAAGTTATTCACTGAAAACTGATTTTCTATTTTTAGCATAGTGACCTTGACCCAACTGATACCAAATACAATCCCAAGCAAAGATTTCATGCAAGGATTCTAAATACCCATTTTAGTCAACAATTGGTCATTCCAAACTTACTGAACACTTATTTTCTATTTTTAGTAACAGTGACCTTGAAACTTGACCCCACAGACCCAAGCTAGGTTTTGATTCAAGGATGCTAAATACTAAGTTTAGTCAACATTGGTCATTCCAAACTAAAGCTATTGACCGGACACTGATTTTCTATTTTTAGTAACAGTGACCTTGACCCCCACAGACCCCAAATACAATACCAGGCTAGGTTTTCATTCAATGATCCTACATACCAAGTTTGGTCAACATTGGTCATTCCAAACTAACACTAATGACCGAACACTGATTTTCTATTTTTAGTAACAGTGACCTTGACCCCACAGACACCAAATACAATCCCAGGCTAGTTTTTCATTCAAGGATCCTACATACCAAGTTTGGTCAAGATTGGTCAATCCGAACTTAAGTTATTGACCGGACACCGCCTGTTTGACGCCCGCCCTCCCTCCCGCCCGCCATTTCGGCATTCTAATAACCAGGTTTCACTTTGGAAACCTGGTTAAAAAGCTAATGGGCATTTAATGCCTATTGGGTTACTTTTAGCAAATACGTTTAATGATTTTGAAATATTCAAACATTTCTTAAAATAAGTAGATTGAAAGACACGGACAGTATGTTACTCCAGTACAAGTTTTCCTTATAAACCATGGAACGCTCATAAGACAAACACAGAAACGCCTAACTTTGATCCTTACAATGTAAACATGTTGATGATAACTTAGTGTACAGTGCAACTTCTCCATAGCAACACCCTTTGGGAGTAGCAAAATTGTGTTGTTGTTGAGAGGTTGCTGTTCTAAAGGGAGGGCCGCTCTGGAGAGGTTGTACAGTACATTATTTTCAGATATGTAACACTTGTGCTCTTAAATGTAACCACGGGACCAATCTGGTTAAAATCATATCCTCAAACCCGCTACGCTATGAGGATCTGAAGACGACCTATAGAAGGTCACCTCAGGTGACCTTTTCCACTAGCCAATCAGCGCCTTGTTTTCATAATTCTGAAAGTGATCTGATTCTATTTTTAACCGCAGTAAAAAACAATATTTGACTTGTAGTTATCACGAACACCTATTCTTACGCAACTAAATGTAATGATAGCGTCCATGTGACATGCGTACGTGTTTATTAAATTTTCTGTACTACTGTGGCCGAATCGATCAGGATTACTAAAAAAATCAAAAAGTGGTTGCAGACAAATATGTTATACGTAATTTAATATTTACTAACGTTTAAATAACATCGTCAGGTAGACAGTTCATTCGGCCAAAGTACCGACGAAACGAGTTATACGATTGGCTGAATTATAAATAGATATAAATAGTGATAATGGAAATTCCGACTTTTGAAAATAGAAACTGGTGTAGGCCGTAATCAGATCTTGCCGTAAGGAAGATCGAATACTTTAGTCAGATTGACCACTGGACCAATTAGAAATATACAGTACAATCTCTCCAGAGCAGTTCTCTCTTTTTTGAGCAACCACCTCCTTTCAACAACAGCATGATTACCCCACTGCACGATTTAACTATTAATTCAACCTCTCTAGAGCAACAATCTCTCAACAACATAATTATGCTACTCCCAAAGGGTGTTGCTTTGGAGAGGTTGTACTGTATATTAGTATTGGATTCATGACTTCTTCTCAGCAATTACATTTTCCTAAATGAGATTTTGAAATGATATTATTATTATTTTTTTTTTTTTTTTTTTTTTTTTTTTTTTTTATTATTATTTGTTTCCCTCCATATTCGGAGAGCATTACATATAGTAACAATATATCACATACAAATATCGACATATTGATGAAGAGCTATTTGTTGCTCATACAGTATATCTAAATGAGGTTTGAAATATTATATATTTTTTGCAACTGTATTTTATACAATGTCACTGCTAATATTAAGTTTTATTGTACATTACACTGCTCAACTTTCATAATCAGCCATCTAAGTTTTTTTAATATTATATAAATACATGACACCATTAGAATAATTAAGGCAATCGTAGACGTGTTCAGAACAAATTAATAAGTCCTAATATTTTTGGAATAAACGAAGCTTAAATTACGATAAAATGAAGTGATATCATTTGGTTTCAGATTAAGGTATTGTTAGTCCATCTCACAAAACATTCAGAACTATGGTGGCTGATTTATGCCATGTCGTATTTTCGCTTTTTCGCCACAACAAAGCATTTGCATTGTTGCATTTTCGCATTGTCGTGGCGAAAAAGCGAAAATACGACAGATGAAGGGCGACAATACGACACCAAAGATGTGTCGTGTTTTCGCCTAACATCTGTCGTATCTTTGCTTTTTCGTGGCGAAAATGCAACAATGCGAAAACACGACAAAGTTGACTTTGTCGTATTTTCGCTTTTACGCATTTTCGCTTTGTTGTGGCGAAAAAGCGAAAATACGACATGGCATAAATCAGCCACCATACAGAACTATGTTGACCGCTTATAAAAAGACGTTGAACGGTGCATAATTATATATGCGATTAATAAGGATATGTAAAAAATGTTTGGAAATGAATTTTTTAAAAAGGTGCGACTAAAGCTTAGTGCATGGGTACATCCTGTCTTTGAAGGGTTGCTCAAAGAAAGAATAACCGTAAGATAACATATGATACAATATTGACGGTAAAGAACAAAGGGTAGACATGACGTAGTTTTTTATGATAAAAGAACATTGTTATTATCCCATTGATACAGGGGACGTATTTATGACTGTATTAATATCCTCATTGATGTAGTCCAGACTTTCACTATACCATGGATGTGTTCTGCAGACGGGGTGTAAACAATATTCTAGTCTGGAAAACAGACAAACGAGATAAGAAATTATAAATGATATCTGTAAACATTACAAACACATCAATACTGAGATGTTTTTATAGACAACATGGAAGATGACTCAAGTACCAAAAGAAACAAACTTAAAATCTGAAAATCCGTCAAAATTAATTAGACTTTATTCCTGCAATCGTTTCCTGTTAAGTTACCATCATTGTTTCATGGATATCAGTTAGGTCAAACAGTTTTCTTTGTCCCGATATCAAATATTCGAAATTGCCAATAAAGTAAGCTTCGTGACACATCGACAATGTTGGGTCATCCCGTAAACAGCAAAAAGCTAATCACGTAGTTCTGTGTGCAATCGGAAGTATAAGACGGAAAGTCCCGATCGTTGCCGATTGTAATGTATGGCTGTTACTAACTGTATGGGAATGTTATACAGTGACTGACAAGGGGAAGCCAGTGATCCGGAAATACACAGCATCAGGACTGCCCAACTCTAATCTTAAACATCAGGTATTTATCGGCCACATCTTTAATGTAATCAAGCATTCTATACTGCAAGTGAACAGCGACAATCGTACACCAAAGATACTTGTCAAAAACGTGACTAAGACGGTTTCTTTCAGAAGTCACTACACTAATAATTTCAAAATATCTCATTCTTTTGAGAGACATAAATTAAGACTTAGCTTTCGTTCATCCAATGTAAAATTGCATTGCATTTCTGACGACAAAAATAGCAGACCTGTATGTTTCATTGGTTGATGAAATACCGAAGTCTTCGTTTTCACCAATTAAATGTTTTCAACTTAATTCTTAAATAATTGACCTTTGAAAGGTTAAACATATATTTTATTATAGCTAGGTTTGTGAATGCATTGATCTACGTATTTGCTAGCCATTGCCAGGATTTATCGATGGCTATTTCTGAGAGAGAAAAAAAGGCAATTCTATAAATTTTCAGCAGACACCAAAACATACTAAATTCTTGAGAATATATTAAACCATTTGCCAGTCATTGCCAGGATACCACAAATAATGTTGTGTATATCAAAACGATTAAACCAAAAGTTCTGTTTTGGATTTGCGAAATCGACATTACTGGATTATCACCAATGGCTTTATAATAAATCTATATCATGGTGTAAGACGTTGCCGATATGCAGCGGTCGTTTATAGCACCTTGTAAGATTTTGGTGGCATGAATCTAGAGAGACGCCGCCGCCATAAGATATGAACCATACTATCAGTGACGTGTTTTTGGCTTTTATGATTGTTTTTGTCTCAACATTTTGAAGAATCCATTGTAAACGCATCACAGAGGGCATGAGATTACATATCACTCAAATTTCACTGCACGTGTGTAAATATTATCTAGTGTTTTCTAGCTTTTTGCTAAGGTTATAATATAATTTGAATTCCGTGATCGGACGCTGAAATCTGTACTGGCTTTTAAGCACAACCTTTGAATTGACCAATGGTAAACAACTGCTTTCAAGACTGGATAAGGCAAAGTTTTGGACCGAAATGAGACGAATCTCCATTCACTGCAATTCGAAAACAAAATATTAGCTTTAATATTTCTTTCCACTAATTCGATTTATTAGCTAAAGGAAGCCATTTCGTATAGATATTTAAAGATCTTTGAAATTACACAAACATAAATTATAAATATCATAGATAATTTGAAAATAGATTCACCTGTTTTGCAATCTGTTTCTTGCATTAGTAAGATTAAATAGACACTTGACGTATGCTCAATTCTTACATTGCACGCAAAATGCGGGCTTAATTCGGGGATTAAATTGGACAAGTTTATTCCCTTAAGACACACGACAGCTCTATTACTATCTGTTATACCATATACTTATGATAAATGTATATGGCATATAGATGTATATACACGCTATCACAGGAACTCTCATAGTCAAATCACATATAACAAATTCCAAGCAAAAGTTTCCTAAATATATTGGGTAAAATATTTGTGACAAAGAAAATTCAAACTTGCTCCATCGCTTATAATAATTAACATCTTCATCATCTAAAATATTATTATATGTTATTAAGGTTATTTTTAACAGCCAATCATTGCAATAAAAAGGTATAATTAGTATTATAAAAAGGGTAAACAAAACAAGAAGTGTTTGTGAAACACGGATGCCCTTTAAGGTAAACTGTATAGTTAGACCTTGACCTTTGACTTATTGTACTTAAAATCAATAGGGGTTAAGTAAAAACAATGACCAACTTCTAAACTAAGTCTGAGGACATAAGACTACATCGTTCTCTAGTTATTTGTCCGACAAGCTTTTTGTGCTGAAGGTCACTGTGACCTTGACCTTTGACATTTGACCTACTGACCTCAAAATCTATAGGGCTCATTCACATGTGATGACCAACTACCCTACCAAGTCTGAGGAGCTTCGGCGAAATCATTCTCTAGTTATAGGTCGGACAAGATTACGGACGGAACGACGGAACGACCGACCGACATGTGCAAAGCAATATACCCATTTCCTTCGAAAGGGGGCATACTTCAACGCTAAAATATATTAGAAATGCATATACATCTATTTCATAACATTGTTATCTTCTAAAGAACTGCTAACTTCTACAACGCACCAGTTTTCGTTTATCCGGTTTTGTTTTGATTTTCGGAATAAACGTTTTGGAAATTTTCTTAATTTAACGAAACTGGAATTACAAGTTATTTCTTAAAGGTTGATAAATATTTAAACATTCTACACCTTGAAATAATGCTGAAATGAAACTTGACGAAAACTGCAATTCGCAGAAATATTACCATGCGTTCGGAACGCCGCGTTACTTTTGTATCAGCCCCGGGTGGTTTTTGATAAGATTCTTAGACAGTGAAAGAAAGAGAGAGAGAGAGAAGGCGAGATAGAGTGTAATGATTGAGTTTTACACATACAATAGTATGAGACGTTTATGTATTACCCCCGTCACGTATCTTCAGGACATATATATTACCACCACCGCAATTGTACTAGACAAGTTACTTGTATTACAAATATCATAATATAGTACGTAATAACAATTCATGAAGCCTATGATGTATGTAAACACTTAGTGTATACATATATACACTCATAATATTGAGCATGGTACCAACTAATCCCAAGAAAAGTACAATGCTCTGCGGCGCCCCTGCTCATTGTGATTAAAGCGAACGGGATGTCTCCCCGCTCAGCTTTGTTAATTAAGGGACTAAGTGAATTGTTACTATAGTAACTACACCCTCTCCTTCTCACTGTCACTAAGGTATTACAAAACCTCCCTTGTACACTCAGTGCTACTTAAGCGACTACATGTATTATTATATCCCGACCCATGTACAATATTACTTAGCGGACACAATTATCTCCTCTGCGTTCTTAAGGCAACAAATGCCATGCTCTCAGTATGTCAAAGGCGACAATTCCTTTCCCCTGTTGAAGGCGGACAACAATCGTTCGTGTATCTATAACAGCGAATGTGCCACTACCAGTGCAACGCAGGCTAGAAAATCATTGTTCCAAATCGCTAATGCCACATAGTGAGGATCTTTCCCCGGGCATTTCCTGTGTGTGATAAACATTTATTTCTCCGGGAATTTTACCTAAGAAGCCTAAAACTTCAACAAATATTTAGCTTCATTATTCATTCTGCCACATAACAACAATTTCTTCACCGCAAAATCACATAAATATTATTAAAATATACCTGTTTGTAATTATAGATATTGCTTTGACTTCGTGTTCGCTCTGCAATATTATTCATTTTGTCTAAAGGAAATAACGGTGTCAACATACATTTTACCTAAACATTTAATTGAAAGTTTTCAATGAATATTTTTTGGTGAAATTAGAATTCATATCAAAAGTATCCACTTAAGTTTTGACACTTAACTACATGTACTTATATTACTTTTTTATTAACACATACTGTCTACGAATTTCTGGATCACCCCTCGTACATGCACTTCCGATTTAGTTAATGGAATTAAATATTACTGCGAGGTGTCTACAGGGTTGAGCGGTTATGTTTTTTTTTAAATAATAATTACCAGTCGTTCACTGCTGTGAGTTCGAATACAATCCAGGACCCAACACATACAGGGGCCTGTGAGTTAACTGTCCAGCTAGCCCATTAAAGGTCGGTGTTTTTACCCATTTGAACACCAACGTTAAAGCTGGTATAGTCGCTAAATAATCCTGGCTGTTGTCGTGACATTTGAATAGTTATGCAACTGCTTGCCAATAGCATCGTGTTGCTTTCAGCGGAACTTGGGTCTTTATTATTGTGATACTAGAAATTTAATCTAAGGTGAGAAATACACGATTGTGAGCTCCTTCTTTAACATGTTTTCTATTTCCCCAAAATGAACTGTCATTCTTTCATCTTTAATAGATAAGACTAAAGTAATGTTATTACCTGGCTTCCTAACACTCGTGTGTCGATGATTTAGCTTCCATATTGTTCTAAGGAGCTATGCAAACTCATAACGACGCGAGCAACAAGTTTCATTGACTAGGGAGTAGTAAAAGCAGCGACAGGCAAGGAGATTTTTCCATCCTTTAGTAAAAAATTACCTCTTGTCCTTTAGCTAAACAAGTTCGAATGCACACAGACACTGACAAAGGCGAGGTTAAATATTTGTACTGAGAACAAATAGTTTCAATTTATCTGTTGTTTAACGGTACATTCGACAGCTATGGTCATTTTTAGAGCCGCACAAGAGAGGGGTGAGAACAGATACAGGAGAACCGGGCATTTACGATAATTTCCCTACTCATTTTCGAATACAGTACAACCTCTCCAGAGCGGCCCTCTGTAGAGCAACAACCTCTCTATAACAACACCTTCAAAATTTCCCTAAGCTGATATTTACTATAAATTTAACCTCCGTAGAGCAACAACCTCTAAACAACGGTCAATATTTGCAGCTCCCACAGGGTGTTGCTCTACAGAGGTTGTACTGTAGTTTTTCCAGCTACTTTATCGTGCACGACGTAAAGCACCGATACACACATCGCCCTATTTCCTGTGATTTTAAAGACATATTACTTGGCTCGGTAGTTTGGATGGAGACACTGAAAAAGCGTCCCAGAGAAATTTGAAACGCGGAGCCAAGAATCGAACCTACAGCCTTTCATTTAGCAGTCCAGCGCGTTACCGCTCGACCACCGATCACCACAATATGGCACACGCAATACATTGGAATTCCATGAATGCAATCAAATAGTAAATATGTTACCGACATAATCTAATTACATTCGTAACAATCTACTGAATGGGAATATGAAAAGACGCGGGCCGTCTGAATGTAATGCATCCAGTAATGATAAATAGAGACGTAATCTTAATGCTTTATGCCGAAGTCAAAGTCATTTAAACGCACCGTAACAAAATAAATGGCGATACTAGTAAGGATATCCTTACAAATGGTTGCATTGCAGATACACGTCAGACAAATATAAATACCACCCGTCCAAAAACGTTTTAGAGATTCTTTTTTTTCGTCATCATACTCGATGTTTCATAAAATGCGTACCTTCCTAACCGGCTGCTTAAACATTAGCTCTTGTTGCATAACAACATTTTTAAAGGTATAATATTTTTTCGACTCGTAAAATTTATTAGCTGTGAGAAAAAAATGGACATTTGGCATTGAAAAATCGATGCGATCTGGCAGCTATCCGAATTCAGTGTTAAGTTTGAATTTTTAATTAAATATCAAAATTAGTCGAACGATTGTTCGATTTAATACAGCATGCTATCAGTACTGAATGAAGATACCAAGAAAGCTCTCTGCGGAGACAGATATCATACTGAAATAATGCACAGTAAATACAAAGATGTAAAGCAAGCCAATGACGTTGAGTAATGATGGTTCGATGGCAAGCAACAGAAGCAGAATTCTGAGATATCTATATGAAAATACATGACCATTTACTCCCCATCGGTTCGGAATAAATTGTTGTTGTTTCCAATCCAATTCAACAAGCCGAAATGAAAAAAGATACTTAGAAAAATACGCACACCAAAAAACAGTGTGGGGAATCCACGTGACCTAGTGACGTCACAATGCTATCGTTACAAGCGCGTTTTCTGTCAATTGAACTAGGAAAACTACCCCCGGTTCAGATTTTTGTCACTGTAGGCCCTCTACTTTTTTGCTTTTCTTGTCCAAACCGTTTGACAGTGTTATGAAAATGAACGTTATTTTTACAAGAAAATTTTAGAAAACAGTTTGTACAAAAAAAGTAAAAAAGTAGAGGGCCTTCAGTGACCAAATTCTGAACCGGAGGTAGCCCTTTATGTAAGGAGTTGCAACAGTTATGTGGCTTTAGAAGAAAACGAAAAATAATGCACTTACGTGATGTTTTCCTAGTGCGAATGACAGAAAATGCGCTTGTAACGATGACATTGTGACGTCACTAGGTCACGTGGATTCCCCACACTGAAAAAAACACCTGATTAAAATTACCACCAGACCGAAATGCACGCCCAACATGCAGAAAACATGGAGCATTGAGGGACAAAACACAATGTCTCCGAGGGGTACCATCTTGCCGATAAAGTGACCTTTTTAACCGTTTGGCATTAGCAACGTTGAAGTAATACATGGCCATTCTTTAACCAATGCTTTAAACGCCGAAAAGACATCGGAAGGCCAGAAGTACTGTATTAGTTTTTGTTCATTTATTCCTAATTTTAAGGATAACGGACCCTAATACCCTAATAACTCTCTAAAGCAACACCCTTTTGGAGTAGCAAAATTATGCTGTTGATGAGAGGCTGTTGCTTTAGAGAGGTTAAATTAAAAGTTAAATCGTGCAGTGGGAAAAAATCATGCTATTGTTGAAGGGAGGTTGTTGCTTAAGAGAGGGCCGCTCTGGAGATGTTGTTGCTCAAGATAGGGCCGCTCTGGAGAGGTTGTTGCTCAAGATAGGGCCGCTCTGGAGATGTTGTTGCTCAAGATAGGGCCGCTCTGGAGATGTTGTTGCTCAAGATAGGGCCGCTCTGGAGAGGTTGTTGCTCAAGATAGGGCCGCTCTGGAGAGATTGTTTCTCAAGATAGGGACGCTCTGGAGATGTTGTTGCTTGAGATAGGGCCGCTCTGGAGAGGTTGTTGCTCAAGATAGGGCCGCTCTGGAGATGTTGTTGCTCAAGATATGGCCGCTCTGGAGAGGTTGTTGCTCAAGATAGGGCCGCTCTGGAGAGGTTGTTGCTCAAGATAGGGCCGCTCTGGAGATGTTGTTGCTCAAGACGAGGGAACCATTGGCCCGTTTTATAGATATAGAGGAGAAGAAGAGGGAACCATTTGCTCGTTTTATAGATACAGAGAAGAGGAGGGAACAAGCGGCCCGTTTTATAGATATAGAGGAGAAGACGAGGGAACCATTGGTCCGTTTTATAGATGTAGAGGAGAAGAAGAGGGAACCATTGGTCCGTTTTATAGATATAGAGGAGAAGAAGAGGGAACCATTGGTCCGTTTTATAGATATAGAAGAGAAGACGAGGGAACCATTGGTCCGTTTTATAGATGTAGAGGAGAAGAAGAGGGAACCATTGGTCCGTTTTATAGATATAGAGGAGAAGAAGAGGGAACCATTGGTCCGTTTTATAGATATAGAAGAGAAGACGAGGGAACCAGTGGTCCGTTTTATAGATATAGAGGAGAAGACGAGGGAACAAGTGGTCCGTTTTATAGATATAGAGGAGAAGACGAGGGATCCAGTGGTCCGTTTTTAGATATAGAGGAGAAGAGGAGGGAACCATTGGTCTGTTTTATAGATATAGAGGAGAAGACGAGGGAACTATTGATCCGTTTTATAGATATAGAGGAGAAGACGAGGGAACAAGTGGTCCGTTTTATAGATATAGAGGAGAAGAAGAGGGAACCATTTGCTCGTTTTATAGATATAGAGAAGAGGAGGGAACCATTGGTCCGTTTTATAGATATAGAGGAGAAGACGAGAGAACCAGTGGCCCGTTTTATAGATATAGAGGAGAAGACGAGGGAACCAGTGGCCCGTTTTATAGATATAGAGGAGAAGACGAGGGAACCAGTGGCCCGTTTTATAGATATAGAGGAGAAGACGAGAGAACCATTGGCCCGTTTTATAGATATAGATGAGAAGACGAGGGAACCATTGGCCCGTTTTATAGATATAGAGGAGAAGACGACGGAACCAGTGGCCCGTTTTATAGATATAGAGGAGAAGACGAGGGAACCAGTGGCCCGTTGTATAGATATAGAGGAGAAGACGAGGGAACCAGTGGCCCGTTTATAGATATAGAGGAGAAGACGAGGGAACCAGTGGCCCGTTTTATAGATATATAACACATATGGAGGAAAGTCGATCTCTTTGTCAAACTTTCAGACAAGGGCATCCCCTCTCGCGACTGGGAATTGAACCCGATCGCCAGCCACTGGACCACGAACGCGGCTTGTGGTTGATGTGAAAATGTAAACAAATACAAAATTCATCAGAATGTACGAAGAACAGAAATGATCATGAAAGAAGAAAAACATCATCTCTAATTAAATTCTGTATTTTCATTTATTTTCGTTGAGCTCAATTTTCGTGGTTTGTTACTATAATGGGTATTTCGTGGGGACATAAATTCGTGGATTTTGATTTTTGAAAACTATGCCTTGTCTCTGCATTTAAATTCGTGGGGATTTGATTTCGTCGATAAGCCGACCCACGAAATCCACGAAATTAAATCCCCAAAGAAAATTAATGATTCCACAGTAAACTTGAATAAATCTTTCAAATATATTTACATCAATTGCAACTTCAAAGAATGCAGTTAATGCATTTTTTGTCGTCTGTAAGTTAATTTGTTTGTTTCAAACCCGCTATTAGTTTTAATAGTGTTTATACAAGGGCTTAATTAAAATGTTAGTATTTACAAAATTATACTCATATTTACTCGTATAATGTCGTCTGCGAACTCGAAACGTGGTCTAACAAGATGTAAAACTAAATAATGATCACACTTTAGCTTGGAACTGCACGTTGTGCATACACAATTAAACAGAAATACATATATTGATAAACACTTACTGCATTTTGTTCCGTAATTAACTTTCTAGTTCATTACATCTGATGACAGATAGAAATTTGTTTTATTCATTATCATTCTATTCTAATTACACGTATAAGTACACTGAATCTTTACACACAATCACATAAAACCTAGATCTAATTTTATATTTTATCTTGGGCTTAAAGGGACATACCCTACAATTTGGTGCATTTAGAATTAAAGCAAAATGATGATAAATTAGAAGCTTGTAAAGAAAAAAGCCGACGAAGAAAGTTTCAGCCAAAAATTCATCCAATTAAAAATAAAATCATAAAAAATATGTAATATGACACATACATTTAGTCATGGAAATTTTTGGGTGGAAGCGATTTATTATTCATAGCTATGTTTTTTGCGGCTAGTACCTAAACTAGTCATTTTATGACCCAAGTTCTTCTTGCAATTATCCATTATATATTATTTTACATATACATCTAGCACATTTTTACACTTCCACAGAATGTTTGTCAGATGTAGGGTATGCCCCTTTAACTCTGTTTTTCACCATTTTTTGGGTTACATACGTTGGCCGATTCACATAACCAATTTTCATGGACTGTAATCTTACCCTTTCACAAAGAACCGACAACTTCTCCGCGTGTGGAGGAAAATCGACATTATTGTCAGACTTTCATGGAAGGTTATGATCTGCCGCGCCCAGGAATCGAACCCGGGTTACAAATCCAGTACACTATCTACTGGACCCCGACTGCGGTTTATATGTCTAACTACACAACTATTGATTAAGTATGTAATTATTTGATCCACCAACAGTAGAACATTTTTAATAAAAAACATTTGTCAATGCTCCTGAGAAGTTTTAATTTGTTTCATATACTAGTACTGAAGAAGAATAAGTGTTTGTCTTATTTTTTCAGCCAATCAGCTGCTGTCGATATTATTTGAATTTTATACCGATTAATTTCATGAAGACGACTGTCGGGGCTCTTCAGCAGATAGAGTCTGACGAAGAATACAATGGCAACAAAAGGACAAACGCCAAGTTGGTACTCGCTACCACTCACTCCCTTTGCGTTTCTAATTAGGACAGTCGTTTTAGGCACTAACCATTTCAAGGACTCTAAGAAACATCAATACGCAAAAATCCCATCCTCTCCAAAACATCATCTTATCGAAATCTTAACAACACTCAACCCATCAAACGAACAAAAACATTTACAATTTTGTGACGAAACACAATCTGTAGATAGGGGTACCGCCTTGGAATGTTTGGCAATAAAAACTAGATAATAGACAAGTGATGGTTAACTGTCAGTTGATAAGCAAAGATACTTATTCAGATCAACGTGCTGCTACCATGATAATGAAGTTAATAAACGCAAGTCTCCAAATGTAACAAAATTAGATTTCTCTCCCTTGGATTTCATTGAAAGATTCTAAATACTACAGACATTCATCGTAGGCAGCGAATATATCATAAGAATTTATTGGTATTGTTCCTCCACTAGTAATTTCAGTTTAATTATTTTCTTGAGCGGATGAGTCTGTGGGTGCGTGAGTAGTGAGTGATTTTTAAAGAAATATATAAGACAAATAGCATTACTCCAGTACGTTTAATTTTTGCTAACAAGTCACTGTTGTTCATACAATGGACAGGCCACACAACTTATGCTCCGAGCTGGGAAGGGTAAGTCGACTGATTGGGTAGCCCACTCCAAATTCTGGGTGTCAAAACACTCTGTTGAACGTAGAAACCTTTCTGCCGTCGAATTTTTACCTCCGATGATAAACAGTCGACTTCCTGAAATAAAGATTTATGATTGCTATCAATTTATTATTGCTGCTGTCAAGTTCAATGTCACCCATTTGTCTTTATTAGCGTTATTTTATAACACATGATCGCTAAATACATTAAAATACTATTCAAGTTGATAAGGACCGCATTATATGTTTGTTGGCGTGTCCCAGAGACACTTTCCACAAATCATAAGCGTGTCAGAACTCGTCATCCACCAAATATGAAACCGCTACCATATTCATTAAAATGCGTATATAGTTTATCGAGTGGGTGGTCTGTCAAAAACAAAGACTCGTTCAAAATACCGATTCACTGACCGCCAGCCTCAACGTATTGGTTTTCAGATGTTACTTGCCACCGAAATAGCTTCATAATGCAAATGGGTGACGATTATCTACCCAAACGATGAGGAACAGCATGCAAGAGATTGGCTTAAATATTTGCGTTATTTTGTCGAACAAACATATTAGAGAACGGCCCGTGATTATGTTTGAAAGACAACTAAAGCTCTTTATCACTGATGTGGCAAGCTTTTGTATTGAACCGACAGACCTGGCAAAGTAAGGATAGTCCAGAATAAACCCTTTGCTCAGGTTTATAATTATATTACTGAACTCGACTGATATTATGGAAGGTAGTTATAGCCTAGCATTAGCTGAACATCGTCGCTAAACTTGGCGTCACTTTGCAACATCAATGGGGTGGAATTCCAGAATTTAAAAGAACTTTTTAACTATGAGATTATCAGATTACTCGTTAAACATTTGATATGATACCCATTTGTTCACCGATCTCAAATAATGCTTGAAGAAGAAAAAATGTCATTGTTAAATTTGGAGTTTTATGTACATGGTATTCACAATTAGGTTGTGTTTTCATCCAAATTCAGACTTATTAAACAAACACGCATGTGCAACGAATATCATTTGACTTACCAGCGGCAACCACTGCGGCACTATGTCTGGGAACCAACATCTCGGTCACTGGTCCCCAGCAATCAAAGGGAGCATTATATTTGTCAACACTAGCTATGCTCCTCAGAACCAAATCGTTATTTTCCATAAAGGTGACCACTGCTCCACCACAAAGATACAATGACCCGTCCACATTTATTAAGGAGGAGTGACATACTGGCGTTCGGAGACTACCCTTTCTCTCCCAGCTGTGAATATAATAAAACGATGATGTAATAAACAGATCCCAGGATATGCTGGCATTGGCTAATTTTAACATTATACACAGTACCAAAGAAAACAACTCCTTGGGTTTGGAAAACAATAATCATATACATCTAGTCATATACGTTGGCATTTGGTACGCACCTTTAAAGACACATTACGACAATCAATTAAAAAATTCAATAAAACGACAATAATTGATGATTACTTTAGTAGTTGTGCAAACTTTTCTATTTCTATTAATTTTCAATAGTGTCATTATATGCTGTACAAATACATATTAATGCAAGAAATATAAGTTTTTATCATTTTAAATCAACAATGGTGTT